>PVKP010019571.1:0-42222 GCA_004027715.1 Plecturocebus donacophilus | reverse complement strand
GTTCTCAGCCTTTTTGCACTGGTTTCTTCCCATTTTTGTGGATTTATCCACCTGTCGTCTTTGTAATTGCCGACTTTCAGATTGGGTCTCTGAGTGGACGTCCGGCTTGTTAGTTATTAAGTTTTTTCTGTTTCTTAGTTTTCCTTCGGGGGGTGCTCCTTCCCCACAGAGCTGGGCCTTCCCAGGTTCAGCTGTGCTCACTCTCTCCTCAGCGCTTCCAATTGCTGTTCTCCTTGTTGGGATGGGAACAGCGGAGCCTTTGGGCACCCAGTCCGTACAATCCGCACTGAGAAGCGCCACGCCGGCCAAAAGAGTCGTGCCGGCCAAAAGAGTCGCGGTGGTGATCTAGGTGGCTCCTTCGCTGGGAATCTCCCAGGTTGTGGGCATCAAAAATTCGTCTGCAATTGCAGCATCCACTCGCTCTCTGCCCTTTCACTGGAAGCTAGAATCCTGAGCTGCTCCTACGCGGCCATCTTGGATCTCTCTCCACCAGGTGATGAAATTTTTTTCTGTTTCTTAGTTTTCCTTTGGCGGACGCCCGTTCCCCACAGAGCCGGACCTTCCCGGGTTCGCTGTGCTTGCTGTGAAACTCTCAGTCCTCAGCGCTTCCAATTGCTGTTTTCCTTGTGGGGATGGGACCAGCCGAGCCCGTCCGTCCTGTATACTCCGCACCGGGAAGCGCAGCACTGGGGCGCCAGCAAAACAGCCGTGCCGGCCAAAAGAGTCGCGCTGGTGACCCGTGTGTCTCCTCTGCCGGGAATCTCCCGGTCTGTGGGCAACAAAAATTCGTCGGAAAGTGCGGCGTCTACTCGTTCTCTGCGCTTTCACTGGGAGCTACATTCCTAAGCTGTTGCTAATTGGCCATCTTAGATCTCTCTCCTATAATTTATTATTAATTTAATGTTTATCTTTTTATAATGATCTTTTTCTTCTTTATTCAATTTTGAAAATTTTTTTAACATTTCACATTTTGTCTAACTCTTCTCATTTATTGCCATAAAGTTATTCTGACATTTGAAACCTCTGTTGACCTATTATTTAATCCTCTCCATTTCTTTTCATAGTTAATTTATGATTTCTTACTGTTTTTTTTCATCTGTTTGGTTTATTTTTTATTTTATTTTTATTTTTTCATTTTTTTTGAGACAAACTCTCACTCTGTTGCCTGGGCTGGAGTGTAATGGTACGATCTTGGCTCACTGTAACCTCCACCTCCTGGGTTCAAGCGATTCTCCTGCCTCAGCCTCCCGAGTAGATGGGATTATAGGTGCCCACCACCACGCCCAGCTAATTTTTTTATTTTCAGTAGAGACAGGGTTTCACTATGTTGGCCAGGTTGGCCTCCAACTCCTGATCTTGCAATCTGCCTGCCTCGGCCTCCTAAAGTGATGGGATTACAGGCATGAGCCACAGCACCCAGCCTTGATTTATTTGTATTAATCTCTTCTATAAACTGTTTATGGTTTCACTGACCATGTCTAATACATATGTATATTTTAAAAGTTTATTTATGCTTTTATATTATTATTTCCCTTCTTCAGCTTTTTTATTTACTTTTAAAATCTTTTCCTAGTATTTCTTAACTGAATGCTTAGCTCGTATTGAATTTTTTGTTTCTAAAAGAATTCCATTAAAGATCTACAATTCTCTTTAAATGTTAGTTTAGCTGTATCCACAGTTATATGTATATAATAATTTCACTTTTGTTTTTATTACATTCTAAATATTTTCTTTATTATGCCGTTTTCTTTTGATTTGTGATGTTTGTCAGGCCCAGCAAAGTTAATGATGTTTTAACCTTTCAATTCTTTCAAAGCTCTTCCTCAATTGATTCATGTCTGCTCCCTTAGCCTACGAGTTCCCCAATGGCAGGAATTATCTTCATTTAATTCCCTGCCTCAGGCCCTGATATAGTACTGGGCATACAACATAGGCATAGATAAATAGTTGTCAATCTCTTACACTCATTCATACATCGACTCATTCATAAATGCAGTCATTCATTTAATAGATATTTCTTGAATTTCTGAGAAGTGTACAAAGGTAAAATGTTCTAGGCACTTAGATTTGTTATACTCTGAATTTTGTTGGGATCTAGTAATCTGGGACATGATCTCATTTGTTTAAAGGTGTAATTCAAGTATCAGCCACTATACAGATAACACTATTTTCCCATAATTATTTTTTTCTTTATTTTGACTTTTCTTGGTAGAATCAGAGTCTGTCTTATAAGTTAATAATGCAATGTCATGTTGAGGTGATTAAAGAAGAAATTATGGATACTTTTAACCCTTCCCTTTGCTTGGTTAGACATCTAACTGTTCGATTTTAGTTGGGGTTTATGTTTTGCTCTGCTGCCATTGGAATCATCTAGGATGTTTTTCAAACTACTATTATCTGAACATAAACCCAGATGTAAAAAGGAAAAAATACAAGATAAGTCAGGTGTGGGCCTGGGCAATGATATTTTGTCAAAGGCTCTCAAATGATTCTACAGTGTACTCTGGGCTGTAGCGATTGAAAGATATTTATTGTTTAAGCTATAGCTTACAGCCTCCTTATACTTGTTACACTTCATTTACTATTTCTCTTATGGTTTCCGGGGAATTCAAATGTGGTTGAGATTGCAAGTTGTATATACAGAATGTACAGGCACTGGTAAAAAGATTTTCATATTGCTTTAAAGTAAGCACGCCTTTTATAAAAACATACTGTCTATTCATGCCTGAGATGAAGTACTGGCCAAGGTTCTCCCTGTATCTGAGAAAAAAGAAGCAGTGTATTAGAACCCCGCAGGTTCCATTCCACGTAGACAGGTGAGATCATTAAGGTGGATGCCTCGTGAAGGCTTCCAGAGACCTCAGAAACCTAAATTAGCTCTTCAAGCATTTGGAATGCTGCTGCTGTGGTCAAGTAGTGAGGCTCACTACAAGAAGAGTACTTTTTCATGTTTTCATTATTTTCACCATTGGAGTGGACACCAGACTTGTAAGTGTTGGATAATTATGAATACACTAACCTGGGGTCAGATGGTGAGGTCATATTGCCCTTGGCATTTGGCCATTAGAACTTAATAAACCAGCCTCTATTATTAAATAAATAAATAAATAAATAAAATACAATGGGCTTGTACCTCCTTGCCATACTAGTTCAGTTATAACTTTTATTAATTGAAATTTCGGCAGTAGTAGGGTGCTAAGTGTCCAGATTTTACCAAAGAGTCATTAACCAGTGTGGAAGTAGCTTGCGTAGTCGGTAAGTCGGGGCCACCTTATAAGTCACTGCATGGATAGTTTTCCTGCAATCACCAGCAAATCCGAGATATTAAGGATCTTTTTCCCTCAATAGTAATTTTCTGTTGCATATCCATTCCAATCAACTGATGTATCCTTAGGTACCCTTAATTTCTCTTGACAATAGGCATTTCTAAAATCCTAACTGTCACAGAGAAGGTGCATGTTATGGAGACAACACATTTTTGAAGAATCAAATGAGTGCTAAGGAAGGCAGGGCTGTCATTGTTTGGAGGAATCATCTGGTAAGTATTTTATTTCTTCCAAATGATAAGTCCTGTCTCCTTTCTGATTCCCTTTTCTTGAAAAACACATAAAATGATATCTTTAGGGCTCAAATAAGGTCAGTTAGGAATAGCTGGACTCATACCCAAATCATTTGTTCTAGTTGTGACTAAAACCATCAGTTGAACTTTTCTCATTAAGAGAAAAATAACAACTCTCTATATAGACATGGTGATTTGAGGAAATTCTCTGATGTAGCTAATGTAAACAATTTTGTATCATTGTTGAGTCTAGGAAACTAGATTCCCCAAATTATTTCTCTTGTAAAAATGTATTTGTTAAGTAAACTGTAGTCCACATCACTTCCTCAGCCTTATCCAAAGAAACACACTGCTTGAACAATCAAAGGATTATAAATTTGAAAGGGAGATTAAAGTTCATCTCACTAAACCCATGACCAACAGAAGTCACCCTTTATTCTAAGAAATCAAGATTATTTCCCAGGGACTGTTTTGCAATGAGCATTATATTTAGGCAGCTTGAAGAAATATATGTATTTATTCACATTTTAACGATATTTGTTGGTTATTTCTGCATCCAGAATTTTTATTTTCTTCTTCTATTTTTCCAAAGTGCAAATAGGCTTTGGTCTTATATCACTAAATTTATTCCCAAGGTGTCTTAGTCGATTTTGTGCTGCTATAACAGAATACCACAGACCAGTTAATTTATAGTGAACCGAAACTGTATTGGCTCACAGTTCTAGAAACTGAGAACTCCAATATTGAGGTGCTGACATCTGGCAAGGGCCTTTTTGCTGTGTCATTATGTTGCAGGGGAATCACATGGTAGAAAGGCAAATAGAGGGTTAGAGAGAGACAGAAAAGGGGACCAAACCCACCCTTTTATGAAGAGCCCACTCCCTTGGTAACAGCCTTAATTCATATATGAAGGTTGAGTTCTCATGGCCTCATCACCCTTTAAAGGTCCCGCCTCTTAACACTGTTACAATGGCAATTAAATCTCAACATGAGTTTTGGAAGGCACACTCTAACCATAGCACAAGAGTAAGCAGGAAATATGCCAGAAAGTACAGAAAAATATTACTAAAGGTTTATGCCATTAGTACACAAATGAAAAGTTTTCACATCTGTAGTTATCTATGAAGATTCTCAAACTTCATAGATTTAATTTTATATATTGTCAGTTCAGTGGTGATTTGGTTAGAAGGATTTGTTGTTATTTGTTTAACTCTTTGAAACTGAGTGATAGTTGTAGTCCTTGGGTGCAGGGGTGGGGGAAAGGATCTGATGAACTAATGGAGGAACATAGGTTCTGAGAATGAGATACTTTACTGATATCTAGCTGAGAACTTGAATGCTTGTTCTAAAATGTCACTTCGATTGACCTTTTCCAGCTTAATTCACACTGCTTTAAGACCAATCAGTTCTTCCTCATGTGAGGTAAACATCCATAAGACCTAAGATATCTTATCCCAGGAATAAGATAATCTACCTGTCTGCCCAATGCAAGTTTGAAAACTCCTATCTTAGATTATTTTGACAACTTACATCTTAAACTTTGGATTTTAACAAAAGATAACACGTTAAACTTGACACAAATATTAATTCCCAGAAGATATTGCAAAAGATTTATGATCCTTATATTCACTAGTTATTGAAATTCATTTTTGGTTTGTCCTTTGGGCATTGAGTTGTTTGAACTAAGAATAATTTATTAATTTAGAAGATACCAATTATCAGTTTTTAGAACAGACCTACTCTATAATTTTCTAACTTTGATGATTGATACATCTCCCCAGAATCTGCGTTAATAATGACTATTCAAACCAAAGGTCTGACATTGTTAAAGGAAGAAGTAAACCATTTTAAAAAATAATTAGAATGTATTTAAAGAGACTATACTCTTAAAAATATTTATTTTTGAATGTAGTATATGAAAAACTACATGAAAGATATTAATCTCAAAAGTTTCAAATGTCATTATGTATTTGTGTGCATGTGGTAAGTGTATATATGTGTACACTCTCAGTAACTATGGAAACAAACAAAATAGGTCCTAAAATTGGGGAAATCTTTGTTTGCCCAGTGGAGAAGAGAGGAGGAACTCACCCTAAATAAGGAAGTCAAAAATGAAACAGTACAGATGTTTTGAAGGGCACCAAATATTAAGCCAGAAATCTAAGTAACTGATATGATTATAAATTATATACAATAAAAAATAGAAACCATATAATTATAAAGCCATATACAACTGTGCTCCTAATTTCTCAGGCTTTTAAGAAAGCTCATTTTTCTTTAGTGTTTTCTTCTCTAGGAAGCTTAGGACTAACTAAATTTACAGCCCACCTATTGCAATTGCCAATATTTTATGATATATAGTTCTGAGTAGGATTCACATTCTAACCTTCAAATTGCTAACCCATGGCTTCCATTGACTTAATTATTGTATTTTATTGCATCTTTTAAAGTAACTGACACACATTCATTAAGAAAAAAATGATTGTAAGTAAATAAATATTATGTGCCTTTATATACATCTAATTAAATATAATGTCTAGGACCTTTAATTGCCAATAAATAAACATATTGCCTTCTTTGCACACATAATGTGTATGCTGATAATCTAACAATAGTACAATATTTCTATTCTGAAGAAGGTTTTACCTTGTTCAAGTATTTAATCTCGGGAAGGTATTTTACCACTAATATATCAATAGCCTCTAACTTCTCTTTGATGCCCACAAGTTGAGATAGGCAGAGCCTCAAGGTGGGTGCCCTAGAATAAATATCAAGTGAAGGATGTGGAGGTGAGTAGTTTATTTGGGAGATGATCTCAGAAAGCACAGCAAGGAAATAAGAAAAGAAAGGAAATAAGACAGTACAGGATGCACAAACAAGTCCATTACTGCTCTTACCCTAGTTGAGTAACCAGGGCTCGACCTCTTAAGTGACATCTGTTTATGGTTACAATACAGAGATGTTATCAAAAGAATGAGGTAGCTGAGCTATTTTTCTACCAACTTCCATCTGTCATTAATTGAAGACTGTTACATGAAGTTTTGAGTCCTTGACACTTGAGGCCTGCCTTGTTCGGGGGTTAAGCCCACTCCTAAGATCTCTATCTGTTGCAGGTGTATTCAGGAAGAAGCCTTTGGTAGAAAAAGCAAATACCTAGGAGATATGAGGAAGGCATCAGTAATGACTGCTGTAGAGAGCAAGAGAGATAACTGGTGACAAAGCATCTTCAACCTTCTTGAATTCATCCTTTGCATGGTTTGGCAACATATTATTCAGGTTGCTTTGTAGAACAGACGGGGTGAACAGCGGTTCAAATAGGATAATGTTATCCTGTTTGGCTCTTTTAATTATAAATTATAGTCTTAGGCTATTTGACACATTCAGACATCAGTGCAAAAATATATTTCAAAGTCAAATGTAAACACCACTTGGGCCTTCAACTGGGGTACATTCCTGCTGTCTCTGTTTCATAGTGTGGCTTCCGGAGAGCCAGATATTTTCAAGTTGTGACAACTATGAGGGCAAAGGAGAAACCAGGAATGAGTTTTTTACACACCCTTTCTGCAGTTACTTCTTTCCGTACTTTCTGTAAGACACCTTGAACCAAATTCCATCTGGTTCCCATGCATTGTAACACTTTAGATATCTGCCTCAGACTTCTCTGGAGATAAACTTCTGGTTAACTTGTTTTAAGGCCTTCTGTCCTGATCCTTTTATATCTCCAATAGTCAGCTCTTGTCAAACTTGTGGGAAATAAAGGATTTTACAGATGCTGATAAAAGATCAGAGGCACAAACCTAGTTTAAAATTCCAAAATCGATATTTAAAAAAGGGATGAAAACTCCCAGGAAACCCCCAGGTTGTCTAAGAAGTCCTCAGTTCAAAGATGGTAATTCAGGGATGAATCTAAGGATCTGAGTGTCAATAGGATCTAGGTTTGATAGGAAAAGAACGATCTTTTTCAGGATACCATGGGGACTGTTTGACTTTATGACCACCGTACAAGGTGAAACTATAAGCGAGGCAGTGGGGCCAAAGGGAAGTGTGCGGAGGAAAATCATCCATTCTACTTTTCTTCAATGCTCACTTCTTAATTTTTCTGGAGGAAAAAACAAACAGAGACTAGAGATCTCATCGGTTTATTCAAAGATTCCATTTTAATACATAGCCAAATTAATAAGGTTTAAAGTGACCAATTGAATAAGGAGACAGCTGTATATCTTCAAGATATTTGCATGTAATCTTAAGGTTAAGAGTAAGGGTTGAGGTGCCATTTTTGTGGAATCTTCTAGAACCTAGATTGCAAGGGTTACTCTTCCAAGCAAATGTACTGATGTCTTCACCTGTAGAGTTGGCCTGACTTTGTCTCGAGCCAGGCGAGACAGTCTGTTACTGGATACTTATGTCAGAAATACATTTTCCTTAAATCTGTTAAGGCTGCTCTGAATCTCAGGACCTCTATCATCCACCATGCTAGGCCAGCCTGTAGAACAGATCTGAGACTTTGCTTTCCAATCAAATGCTCCTGTTCCTCTGTGGATCTGAAACCCTGGCCTGAACAGTAGTTCTTCTGCCTTTACCTTACCAGGCAGTTTCTCCAACACCTAGGTTCTCCCCACACCCCTAACTTCCTCATGAGTGAGATACTTACTTAGATGTCAGTGTTGATATCTGGAATTCTTCTGATGTCTGGATGTTCCTGCAATATATTCTCAGTACACCAGAGTCTTCATATTCATAGTCTGTTTCAGCTTTTGAAATCTCTACAAACCAGGTTCTCAGTCTCTAATCTGTCTGTATGGGACTAGCCAGCTGCCCATGATGGGATAATTCCTGCAGACCAGTGCCTAAGAGTTCTGGGATGCTCTTGTTGTTCAGGTTTTAACACATCTGGAGCCTCAGTCCAACATGTTTATGCCAGAGCTCTCTATGACAGGGAGATGGAGTCATTTGATGGTCCCAGAGTAAGGATGTTAAATCCCTGGCACTTGTGACACTACTCCTTGTTTCTAAGCAAGGCTCGACACAGATTTTGTAGTCAATTAGTCTACACTTTCACACCCAGGCCAGACATGGCTACCAGGTTCTCCTCACTTTATTATTTTACACAGCTAATTTCAAGAGATATCAGTTAAACAAAACCCACATTCTGTCCCTAGTGGAAAGCTTGCTGCTAAGGCAAGTGCTTAGGAGAGAAGGGATCACAAATTGACTTGAATTTGAGTTCATGGGGAAGGACAACATCACTGGAGGCATGAGACAGGGAGCTGACTAGGGAGAAATGGAAATTGAACCACATTGAAGGATAACTAGGGGAAGAATCTCTAAGTGGTTCAATAACACTCAGATTCTTGGTTTTGGCTGCACTCAACTCTCCAGCAATCCTGTCTCAGCAGTCCAGGATCAGAGAAGCAGAGAACACATTGATACAAATATGGGAAGTCTCAGGAGAGCAATATGAGGAGCTGCAAATGAATATATTGGGAGTTATCTCAACACTTCCTACTGAGTATGGAACACACAGCATGACACTAATCTTAGCCATGATGGTGAGTACTGTTTATCAAAGAGCTATGATACCTCTCAAAGAAGTACTTTACCAAGCTTAAGATGCAGCTCTTCTTTATCATGGAGAAGAGAAACATTCTAGTAAATAACTGAAATTCAAATAAGATTGCTTTAACGCCACATTAATAATGGCCAAGTGGATCTAATTGTAAACTTGCAATGTTTGTTTACGTGAGCTCTACCTAATTTCCCCAGGACCTTTTGCTTCCAGCTTTTTAGAGGTGGAGTCACTAATGCTCCAACCGGTAGACGCTCATGAGATCCTGAGCCAAGATGGATTAGTCAGGGCATATAGCAGCAATCACACCCCCAACATTTGTCAGGGCTTAGAATAAAGTCATTGTCTTTTTTGGAGAAGAGGAACAATTATAATCTTTTTTTTCATAATTACAACTTATCCTTGAGATTAGAGACACCCACATTAATTCTGTCCCTCTTTCTTACTTTTTATTAACTCTTACTTACTTTTTATTAACTCCTGTCTATCTCCAGAAGAAGAAAATACTTTAACCTGGATGTTCAGATCCCAGGATATTCTTGGGCCTACATCTTCCAGTAGATGCTTATCCTGTGCCTTAAAGATCCAAATGCAAGGGGAAAACTTCATCTTTATGTCTTCTGTGTAGTAAATAGACCTGACAGGCCCTACCTGCATGCCCAGTGCTCTGCTTTCCCTGTGATCAGGCAGGATTAGTACTGACATGTATGCTTTGCCATTTAGTATTTCATAGAGGGAAGTAAGAGGCCCCACTTCTGCCACATGGCCTAAAGAAAGCACGTAAGTTTTTAAGTAAAGAAACTGCATTTAAGTTTCCAAGCATTTGTCAAACTTTGGATAAACTTTAATTTGGTCACTGTTTTGCTTTTGATCCTTGTCTAAGTATAGCCCTCATGGAAGGGAACCAAAGAAGAGAGGAGGTACAATTGGAACCATTCTAATAGGTTGGTAAAAAGTAATTGTGGTTTTGGCCATTGCTTTTAATGGCAAAAAATGCACTTACTTTTGTATCAACCTTAGTCTCTTGAACTCGCTCTGCCCTGCTCAAGGGTGTTCTGAAACCCATAATCCAGTATAGGCCCAACTACTGGGCTGCTTGGTGCAGCCCTTCTCATTGATTTACTTGGCTGTTACCTAGTAAGTTACCATAATGATATTACAGCTGATGTTATTGAATCACTGCAGACACTCTCTGGACCACCAAGCTCTAATTAGCAAAGAAAGAGATATTGTTATCTCTACAATTGCCCCTTTTTCCAAAAAATAAAAAGTAGCCATGTAATGTCATAGCAAATTTATTTTAGCACAGAAGTAGTAAGTTCAATTTTATAAAGATTGTGCAAAAAGTAATTGTTGTTGAAAGTAATGACAAAAACCACAATTACTTTTGCACCAACCTAATGAGTCAAGCTTGATAAGAATTATTGGCTATCTGAAGAGCTGTGTTGAGAAGGAAACTGATACTATACCAGAGATCAATGGGAAAGAATGTTTTGATTAGTTAAATATGCTATAAATATAAGACAGAAGAAATATTATATGAGTGCCAAATATTTGTTATTTCATGCCTGGAATACAAGCTTCCGTGGATCCATCAGATACCTGGCCAAAACCTAGACATGTTCAGAAATAAAGTGTATTTTTTTATTACTTAAAATATAGGGTGATCATATGCCACTTTTCTCCATGATGGATGGATTTACACTTGTAGATCTTGGGTGATAGTACCTCCTTTCACTCTCAAATGTATCCCAATTTGGACAGTACATAAGATGGTCAGCCTGTGAGTTTAGTTCTACTACAACCTGTCTAAGACTTAAAATTATAGAGTGGAAGGTAAGATCCTTTCTAAACTGTACTAATCCCCCTCATTCTCCTAGGTCTCAAATAAAATTGGCTGGCCTTGTCAAAAGCTGACAAAAAAATCAAATTCATTGATGTTTTTGTTATAAACATATAGAGAATAATACTTTTAAATTTCTCATCATATGGCTGGAAATTCTATTACATTGCATGTTTCTAGAATGCAGGGTATTGTAATTTTGGCATATTAATCTAGCATTAGAGCATAAGTATCTGCTTCTTCAGATATGTGACTGAGAACACAGCACTAAACTCACTTCTACATGGAAGTGTTAAAATATCTGCAGAAATTTATATAAACAACACTTCAAGTGTACATGTGCACACATGCAAATACATATTCTTTTGGTGGAACATATTAGGTTTAACACTTCTACATGAAGCAATACAACTGATGCATATAGTATCTATTTCTGAAACAAGTTCAGCAATGTCTCCTCTATACTCCATTTTTAGGTCCCAGAATAAATGACCTTTTATGTCTCAGCAGAAGGCCCAGCCAATTCTGCAAATGGTCTTGGAAAATTGCCTTCAGAATCAAGTCTCTCCAGGGAAGGTTTACCAGTAGAAAAAGCAGAGATACATGGAGGTTTTCAAGACCCAGAAAAAGGCAAAGGAGGAGGTAGAAGGTAACTTGAAACAGATGGCAATCATTTCTCTTTACTCAGTAGTTCTGTTCATTATTAACAGCAACAGTTTCCACTTGTGTGGAGAAAAATTTTGTATTAATCCAATTTAACTTGCAAAATCCGCAAAGCCCAGTGTCTATATTCCAGGCAGTCCACTGTGGGGAAATTATTCCTATTTGGAACAATGATTTTCTATTTTGGAATCTGAATTCAATTGACTCTGACCTGACAAATATCTGAGGGCTTCTTATGTAACACCTCCCACTCTTTATATTTTATTATGCCCTGAAGAAATATTAAAATTTACCAAGTCAAAAAATATAAAATAAGACACGGTAGGTGCTATGATCAGAGTAAGTAATTAACAAATTGCTCAGATGTGAGAAATATTTTATTTAACTGAGGCAACCAGGAAAGAATTGAAGAAGGAAATGCCATTTTTAATTTTTGCAAATAGATGGGTAGATTTTTAATGGGGAAGAAGAGGGACTACAATTCTTGGAGGAATTCACTCAGCTTATGTATAGGCACACAGGCAGAGACTTCAAGAGGCTTGTATTTGGAGAGCAAGATTATTTTGCTAATTAACGTTACATATAATACCAAAATATTATGGCATGTTTGATAAATTTTCGTTTAATCTATTTGTGAAGTAATTTATTCAACTCTCATAGAAAGTATTATTTTATTACCCTATAATCTAAATGCACATCAATGAGAATTTGAACAAGTTGGCACTAAAATATTCCAAATAACTCTTTGAAGAAAGAGAAAGCAAAAACTGGAAAATAATGAGAGTGAGGGTGCTACTAATCTAAGGTTATTACTTGTAGGTAAAGCTGTTCTATAAGCAAAGTCACATCAATATATGGTTTGACTGAATAAGAAATAATCAAAAAAACTTAAGTATTTATATCAAGAAGTTAGTATTAAACACAACAAGTTAAGAATAAAGAAAACAAGATGGAACATATAAAAGTAGAAACTAATGAATTAAAATAAAAGCAAAGCAAACATAAATGGTGGGAAGATAATAACATAAATATAAAAACAAATAGAATTGATAAGTTATATAACATCAGATATTAGAGTAAATAAATTTTAAGAATCTGACACATCCCTTGAGGTGAACAATGTTAATATCAAAGAACAGAATATTTTTAATAAAAAATATATATTACCAAAACATATTCAAGAAGAAAAAAATAGTCTAAACAAACCAATAATCTTGAGAAAATGGCAGAGGGCCAGGTGAGAAAATTTAGCTAGGATCATTGTGTTTTTCAATGAGTTATTAGAAATTTTGGGAAGATAAAATTTCCATGAGAAAATAATAGCTATATGACATGAAATACTATGCAATGCATCCCAGTTAAATTTAATCATCTGGAAGAATCCAAATAAAATTGAATCCAACAAAACCAGGTAAGCTTTATCCCAGCAATGCAAGTTAATAGAACATAAAAAATCAAGCTTTCTCCACCATGCAAAAATACAGCTAGAAAGTAGCCGTGTATACGACAGGAAAAGGGCCCTCACCAGAACCTGGCCATCTCAGCCTCCAGAACTATGAGAAATAAATGTTGGTTGCTTAAGGAAAAAAAAACTCACAAAATCAAAAATATAAAGCACCACCACAAAGAGCAAAATTCAATAGCTTTAATATGGTATATCAGTAGGCCAAAAGAGAAAATATATTTATTTTAGTAGCAGAAATGACACTTTATATAATTCAATTAAAAGTTAATATTACTACTATAAACATAATTATTTTATTATGATAAAAGATAATTTTTAAGCAGCAGAATCTAGCATAAAAATAGAATCATTCTTCTAAAGTCAAGGACAAGGTGAGAAATGTTGCTTTAACTATTATTTCGTAAGGTTGTTTGTAAAGTTCTAGCAAGGGAAATAAGAAAAAAATCATAATAATTAAGAAGACAGTTCTATCACTATTTACTGAGGATATGATTCAGAAAATACAGAATCTTTAAAAAGCCTAAATTTATGAAAAATATAAATTATCTAAATATACTAAGATAAGAAAACCTAAATATGAAAAACAAATATAAATATCCCAATATCAAATCAAATATTTTCTTTATTTAGTCAAAAACAACTTAAATAATACAATAAAAATTTTAATTACAAGACCAATTTTGTATACAGTCATGAAATTACACACTAAACTCATAAATAAAGCCTATTAAATACAAACTAATAATAAAATACAATTGAAGTCCCGATTAACAAGACTAAGGTGGGGTTTGAGGATGATGAGATTTTAAAGTAAACAACTTTGTTCTATTCAAGAGAAAAATCAATATGTTCATTAATGTCAGAGTCTATAAAATTAAAATGTATGTCATAAGATTTAGTATAACCAATTAAAAAAAAGAATAGAAAATACAGCTTCTAAACTAGAGCAAAGTAGGTTTCAGTCCAATCCTCCCACAGATTACAACTACAATTCCTGGTGTGTTAATCCATTTTCATACTGCTATAAAGATACTACCTAGACGGGGTAATTTATAAACAAAAGAGACTTAATTGATGCACAGTTCTGCATGGTTAGGGAGGTCTCAGAAAACTTTTAATCATGGCAGAAGGCAAATGGGAATCAAGGTACATCTTACATGGCAGCAGGAGAGAGAGAGCAAAGGGGAAACTCCCAAAAACTTTTAAAGCCATCATCTCTCATGAGAACTCCCTATCTGTCACCAAAACAGCATGGGGGAAACTGCCTCCCATGATCCAGTCACCTCCCACCAGGTCCCTCCCTCGACACCTCAACATGTAGGGATTACAATTTGAGATGAGATTTGAGTGGGGACACAGAGCCAAATCATATCATCTGGACAAAAATTAAGCCAGTCAGCCAGTAAGCCAATAAATAAGCAAACTATCTGAAGGCATTTAAGAGAACTAAAAGCAAGCAGATACTGAAGCTTAGCTGGCATTTTAAAGAATAAAAGAATGTGAGTGAGTCTTCCCTTTTAAAAGCTTTCTTTTATTGGCAATCTGCATTGTGCTGTAGGGCTATAGCTCTATGGGGAGAAGCTAAAGTCCTACTTCCTTGAAGAACCAGAGGAAAGGTCATGGGGTGATATGGTTTAGCTCTGTGTCCCCACCCAAATCTCATCTGAATTGTAATCTGCACAGGTCAGAGGAGAGACCTGGTGGGAGGTGATAGGATCTTGGGGGTGGATTTTTCCCATGCTGTCCTGGTGCTAGTGAGTGAGTTCCCATGAGATCTGTGGGTTTAAAAGTGTGGCACTTCCTACCTTCCTCTCTCTCTCTCTCCTGCTGCCATATAAGACTTCCTTGTTTTCTCTTCTACCATGATTGTAAGTTTCCTGAGACTTCCCTAGCTATGTGGAACTGTGAGTCAATTAAACCTCCAATCTCAGGTAGTTCTTTATAGCAGTGTAAAAATGGACTAACACAAAAAAATGGTAGTGGAAGTTTGGGGCACTGCTATAAAGATAACTGAAAATGTGGAAATGACTTCGGAACTGGGTAATGAGCAGAGGCTGGAGCAATTTGGATGGTTCAGGAGAAGACAGGAAGATAGGGAAAGTTTGAAATGTTCTAGAAACTTGTTGCATGGTTTTGATCAAAATGCTAATAGTGATATGGACAATGAAGTCCAGGTTGAGGTAGTCTCAAATAGAGATGAGAAATTTATTGGTAACTGGAGTAAAGGTCACTCTTGCCATGCTTTAGGAAAGAGGCTGGTGGCAATTTGTCCCTGACCTAGAGATCTGTGGAATTTTGAACTCATTTAGGCTTCTGACAGAAGAAATTTCTAAGCAGCAAAGCATTCAAGAAGTGACATGAGCCAGATTCAGTGGCTCATGCCTGTAATCCCTGTACTTTTGGAGGCTGAGACAGGTGAATCACCTGAGGTCAGGAGTTTGAGACCAACTTTGCCAGCATGGTGAAACCCCATCTCTACTAAAAACAAAAAAATTAACTGGACATCTGTAATTTCAGCTACTCAGGAGGCAGGATTAAACCTGGGAGGTGGAGGTTGCAGTGAGCTGAGATCGTGCCATTGCACTCCAGCCTGGACAACAAGGGCAAAACTCCATCTCAAAAAAAAAAAAAAAAAAAAAGTGACCTGGATTTTTCTGAAAGCATACAGTCATATGTGTTCACAAAGAAATGTTTTGCAATTGGAACTTATGTTTAAAAAGGAAGCAGAAAGCAGAGCATAAAAATTTGGAAAGTTCGCAGCCTGACCATGTGGTATGATATGGTTTGGCTGTGTCCCCACCCTAATCTCATCTTGAATCCCACATGTGGGATGGAACGTTCATCAAGTTGGATCATATGCTGAGCAAAATAACAAGTATCAATAAATTTTAAAATATCAAAATATTATAAAGTGTTTTCTGACCAAAATGGAATTAAATTTGAAATTAATAAGATATTTAGAAATTAAAAAAATATATATGTTATGGAAGAATATTCCTGAAATCTAGCATATTTCATACTGGACATTAAAAGACTCACACTGCAGGGATTCAGTTTCTCATCTGTCAATTAAAGGAGTTTGATTAGCTTATTTTAAAAAACCCAGTCTTTATAAGTCTGTGATTCTGATTTTCTCAGAAGTGTTTGTTCCTGGTGGTTTTGGTTTTGGCGCTTACATACTCCCACACCAAGACCCACAAAGGATGGATCCTGTCTCCATTCACCTTGGAGGCCTGTAAGGAAAAGCCAAAACTGTTTTTTTTTTTCCCAAGTTGGATAAACTCTTAACCTTTCGCAGTGGGGTGTTAATTTTCCTGGCCAGACTGCTGAACTCTGGTAATGCAAGACTCCTGGTCCCCAGGGAACCAGTATGCACAGCATGCCTAAGATGTGGCTTGGAGCTGCAGAAACCCAAGTGGGGCCTTCCGTTTTCAGTAAAGACTAGGAAATCTCTGATGGTCTCCTACATTCCTCTGCTTAATACTGATCCCTCCTCCCCACTAAAGACTATGCAAGTGGTTCATGTAAATCGCCCTGGCCTGCCTGCCAACATTCCTAGTGCTTCAAAGGAAATGTGAACACTCTTGGTGCCTAAATTTGCTTTGAAAGGTCACGGCCAAATGTGGGCTATAAATGTCCTGGCGTTACAGCTGGTCTGCTGCCCCTGCCTAGGACACCCATACTCAGCGAGCTATACTAAAACCTACATAGATGTAGCTTTCCTGGATTTACCGTTCAAGCCACATGCTTATGGTGTAAGAAGGAATGGGAAGGGGTGGTGAGATTTTACATATAGGGTGAAGATAGTGCAGTTGTTAACATTTTTGTCTTTTATTCTTAGGAATGTCATGGTTTAAAGATTAATTATATGGTTATCCTACATTTAAAAGGCTTATCTAAAGTAGCATAGATAATCAACTTCATATTGCAAATTCAGATCACCTAACTTCTCTACAGTGTTCTTTTCCCTGAGCCATAGGCCCCTATCATAAAAGTGCTGCATTCATCTTTCTCTTAAAACACCTCTCTCTCTTTCTACAAAGACCTAGGACACACGCTTATCCTTCCTCTAGCACAGAAAGTGAAAGGCTGTCTCAGGTTATTTCATTAGACCTGAGAACCATTAGTTCCACTTAAATGGAAGTATCCAAACTTTAGCACATGCAAACAATTTCCCTACTGCAATTGAACTTGTATTTTTATCTTTCACTGGGAAATGTTACTGCTTTTTGGCAAAAGAAGGTAACTTAATGCCTTTGATGAGAACAAGAGGAAAATCCAAACCTTGGTTTTAGGATCTAACTTTGGCAAAATCTAACCCAAATCTTGCATCTATGCATGCATGCACGCACATACATAAACTCCTCCTTAATCTGTTTTTCTCAACCACTGTGTACATAGTGGTTGCCAGAGATGAATAAGTCATTAATCTCCTTTAAGAAAATTAGCCAGTAAATTCAGACTAATTAGCTAGATCTGGGTTGAGTCAAGAAAGCTATTTGTCAGATCTGGTAGACAACTTGTAGGGGCAAAATTAGAACAATGTAGTAAGAAAGCCAGGATCAGCAGATGGGAGACTCGAAGCTCTGCAAGGTTGCTATATCTAATTCTCTTCAGAGATGCCACTGGCCTCAAGGAGCAGCCCAGAGGTACAAAGTAACTGCCTCAAAAATAATTCCATGTCCTCATTGTGCCTTCTGCCCTGATGGCTTTGAAGGACACAGAGTTGGAGTGAGTTCTCGACTATCCCCAGCTAGGAAAGAATAAAGAAAATGAAGCTTCCTCATGATGAAAGGGAATGTGAGTGTCTAATATGTACTCTTCACTCATTAACATTGAATAGATAACAAAAGTGAGTCAAAGAAGACAAGTGACAACCCAAAACCCTCCAAGTAGCTAGTATCAGAACCAAAAGACTGCAGCCCTGTACTATGACATTCCATTCTCCTTGAAAGCATCCTTTATAGAGTTTGTGGTGAATCCAGCCTACTAGTTGGATCCAACCTACTAGGACCTGGGGAGATCCTAGTGTGGGAAGGAAGGAGAGTGAATGGGCACTGAATTCAGTGAGCTCTTCCGTTTAACAATGATATGACTTTGGGCAAGTCATTCCAATTCTCTGAGCCTCAGTTTTTTCGTTTCTATTTGTTGTACATTATTTCTCTGTCATAGTCACAGAAAACTGGGTAAAATTATGTGACAAAAACATCCCTAGTGCTTGTTACATGCCAGACACTATTCTGTGTGCTTTACATATGATAGCTCATGTGATCTTCACAATATATCTACCAGGTAGCTCCCGCTATCTTCAACAATTATTAATAAAGGAGGAGACTGATGCCTGCGGAGGTTAAGTTGAACAGCTAGATAGTGACTCAGAGTGGATTCAGACCTAGATGATCTGATTTTGGAGCCTGTGCTTTAATTACTCTCCTGCCTTTTCTAACTTGCACACTGGCTCAGATGCAGTTTAATAAATGCTCCTTTAACACTGCCATTTTTTCATTCAATATCTAGAAATCCAAGACAGAAAATAGGCAAAAATGGACTGTTAGTATTCATCTCTAACTTGAACTCAAGATGAAGAGCCTGATCCACGGATCTTTTCCCCTGTCCATCACCTGTGTTAGAGGACATGGCTGTCAATCTTTTTCCTGGAGATCTAGCATCAAGTTTAGCAAAGACACAGTGAACCAAAGAAAATGCAAATCTATCAATATCTCATAGAGCCCTTTTCATGTGTGCTGCAAGCACTAAGTGACAGGAGCATGTGATAAGGTCTATCTCAGCCTTGCAAACAATAAGAGCTCAAATCACATTTATTAGATGAAATTGTATTTACATGGCCAACTCCAAGGGGAGCTTGGTTCTCGGATTACTTCCTTTCAATGTCTATTTAGAAAAAAGTCCTCTTTCTCTAGATGTTCTCAGAGGAGGATATGGAAAAATATCTTCTGCTGTTGGGGGTCTGCTGCTACTGACCCAATCCGCAAACATCACCATGGAGGTTTTGCAAATTGGCACAGCACTTATGAATAATCAACCACAAATGAAGAGGAAAGACATGAGATCTTTTTTGGAGGGATCTCTTCAGTCTAGTTTCTAGCTGGTCATTTGAGATGGTTCCTGTTTCTTCCCACAAGGTATGTCAGCTTACAAGCTCAGCCAATGTCCTGGCCAAACAAAATCTACTTGAAACCTCATCCCAGAAATCCTGACTTTAAACATAGCTCATCGTGAGCATTCCTGCTGCATGGAGATAAATGTGCTATGTGTATTATCTCCTAAGATCCTCGCAATGACCCTGTAAATTCAGGGTGGATTATTATCGCCATCTTACAGTGAAAAAAAATGAATGGCAGGATGAATGAGTAAATCATTGCAGGTGACACCCAGTGTAAACAGTACAGCTGGGTTGTGAGTTTAGGTCAGTCCCACACTATGCTTCTTTCTTTAAGTGATATAAGTTCTTGGGTCAAGCATTGTAATTTCCAAATTTATCCAAATGTGAATGTCTTTGTTATAAGACAAATCAGACAGAGGTTATTAATTTATTGCATTTTCATCTGTCATAATATATTGGATTCAGAAAAACTTCAATGTTGTAAGTTCTTCTTACATTGTTCTGAGGTGCAAAGGGAGATAGGAATGGGAAAATGGATAATAAAGAGCAATAAAGAAACACAGAAGTATCATTGCATTTCTAATTTTACCTGAGCTGGCCCTACTAAAGCCAGTACTCATTAAGAAGGGATCAGATAGGTGAAAAGTATATAACTAAGATGAAAGTGGAGGACTTCAAGGGTTAAAGTCTATATTTACTAGTGATGGTAACTGCTAGCCACTCAGAATTTGGGTTATTTTGTTGTTGTTATTCTGCATCCGATAAATGCAGAATAAACATTTATTTGAAGTGCAAATGCAACATTTACCAAAATGGACCAGCTGCTGGGCCATAAAAGAGTCTCGATAAATTGCAAACTATTGAAACTACATTGAGCATGTTCTCTGACTTGAGGGATTGAGTTAGGAATCAGTTAAACAAAGAAGATAAATAAAATTCCCAAAATGCTTGAAAAGGAGGCATTTTTTAAAATTTAGGTATAATTTACACACAATAAAATGTACACTTTTCAGTGTGCAGTTTGCCAGTGTTAATAAATGCATACAAGCATGTAATAACCACTATAATCTAGATATCGAACAGTTTACTCCCACACAAAGTTACCGTATGTCTCATTATAGATAACTTCTCCCCAGAACCCTAGCCTCTGGCAAGCACCGACCTGATTTCTGCCCCTAGAATTTTCCATTTCAAATCTGGCTTCTTAAAATCTGGCATAAGGCATTTGAGGTTCATCTATGTGTTGAGTGGATTAGTAGCATGTTTCTTCATATTGCTAAATAGTATTCCATTGTATGGATGTGCCACAGTTTGTTCATCCATTTACAGGTTGAAGGAGATTTGGTTTATTCCCAGTATAAGGCAATTATAAGTAAAGTCAAGATTTAGTCTCTGGGTCTAAATGTATATTCAGTGGAAACTGCCAAATTTGTCTAACGTGGTTGTGATATTTTGATTTTCATCAACAATGTACGAGAGTTCCCTTTTTTCACATCCTCATCTGTGCATGCTATTTTTTAGTTTATTAAGTCTTTCTAATAAGTATGTAGTTGTATGATTGTGGTTTTAATTTGCATTTTGCTAATTACTAATGATATTTCATGTCATTTTTGTCATTGGTATTTATCCATTGGTAAAATGTTTATTTATTTTGTCCATTTTTAAAGTAGATTTTTTAATTATTAATTTTTGAGAGTTCTTTATAGACTGTAGTTATGAGTCCTTCATGAAGTATGTGTTTATCCAAATAGTTTCTCCCAGACTGTAACCTGTTACCTCATTTTGTTAACAAAAATGAGTAAAACTTTGAGTTTTATGAAGTCTACTTTATCATTTTAAATTTTTTCTTTGCTTAATTTTTGTGTCCTATTTCAGAAATCACTGTGTACCACAATGTTGAAAAGAACTTCTTTTAGTTTTCTTCATAACCTTACAAAATTATATTCCAAATTTCTCTTTTCTTTAGTTTATGCAATTATTGCCATCCATTTTATTTCTATAAATTCTATGGACATCTAACATATTGCTATCCTTTTTTGCTTAGACAGTCAATTTTTGGTTTTTTGTGTAGATCAAAATATCTGTCTAGTGTTTCTCACTAAAGCACCTTTTAGCATTTTTTCTGGTGCAGTTCAGCTGATAATAGAGTGTCTCAATTTTTGTTTGAAAATATATTTCTTCTTCATTACTGAATTTTTTGAGGGTGAGTTTGGGTATAATAGTCTAGGTTGAAAGTGGTTTCAGTTTGTTTTTGTTTTGTTTTGCTTTCGAGACGTTTAAGACGTCACTTGATTTTCTTCTTGCTTGTGTAGTTTCTGACAATATCTGCTTTAATTTTTGTATATGTTCTTCTGTATATAATGTATTTTTCCTGGTATCTTTCAATATGTTATCTTTGTATGTGATTTTCAAAATTTTGAATATGCTGTGTGGTTGAAGCGTGTGTGTGTGTGTGTGTGTGTGTGTGTGCAGTGTGCACAATATATGTGTTTCCTTACTTATTCTGCTTGGTGTAGGCAGTCCCTGGGATTTCTGGGCTGGTGTCATCTTCCATGATTCCAGTTACATCAATTTCATGTATGTTAGTAAGATATTTTCCCACGGTTCTTGGATAATCTGTTCTTTTTATTTTTCACTCTTGTTTCTGTTTTTTTAATGTGTAAATTTGAACAAACTGTTCAAAAGCTATTTAATATGTCCATTTTTATTTATATCTAATTTCATGTTTATAATTTCTTCTAAATTATCTTAAGTTCATTGAATTTTCCCTTGGCTGTGTCAAGCATACTAACAAACTCATGGAAAATATTCTTTATCTCTAATTCCATATTTTTAATTCCTAGCATTTATTTGATTCTTTTTCACAGTATCCATCTCTGTGCTGAAATTTCTCATGTGTTCATGCATGTCGTCCACTTTTTGCATGGGAATCTTTGCTGTGTTGATAATATTTATTTTATATTTCCAGCTGTTTCATTGTCTGGATGATATTTTAGTCTGGTTCTCTTGATAGTCTGTGGAATGAATACTAAAAGCCAAGTATTACAAGAATTTCATAGATGCAGAAACTGAGGCTCAAGGAGGTTAGATGAGTACTCAAAATCATAGAGCTGAGAACTGAGAAATGAAGTCAGACAAATTCCAGTCTTCATCTTCTGCCCACTATACTGGGCTGCCCTATAATATGGACACAATAAATAGCTGACCAGATGATTAAATAACCTAGACTTCTCAAGCATAAAACATCTGTCTAATGTTGCCCAATAGAGATGCCTCTGGGGACCCAAATCTTGGGATACAGCTGAATGAAAAGCCGTTAGTAGCTTATACCTATGTTCTGATGGTATGGAATTATTTCAAAGCCCCATGAGGAGGTATGCATATGCTAGGTGAGTGTCACTGTGGCCAAGAGAAAGGTATGTTCATCTCTTTACTCATGTACTCACCTGCCCCAGATGCACAGGATCTGGAACAGTCAGAGGATGGGGCTGCATGGAAATATTTGACATAAGCCATGTAGACTCCTCTGTCACCCTAACTCTTCACTGAAAAAAACATTTGTGGTTTTTTTTACTAAATAATCATTTGCAGCATACAAAATGATCCATGTGATTTGTTTATTTCCTTATTAAAACAAACAAAAATTTGCCGCCCTGTTCTGTCCCACAGCCAGAGCTACCCTGGCTATAAGCCAGCTGTGTGGCTCTGCAATTTCAGGCACTGAAATGAGCTGGGATGGGGCCTGCAGGCTTTTTCTAGCTCCACAGGCACAGTTGCCTACAGATTCCTCGTGGATCAAGAAATCTGGGGAAGGGCTGGCACACACAGTCAATGGTCTTGTGAATGTGTTTGTCCCCTTCCAGCCAGTAGATAGTGAGCCACAAGGCAAGGCCATTCACATATGGCCCCTGGGCCTAGGTCAGGCATTGAATCAGGCATGTTACCTGGCAGACAGCTAGAGTGAAGATGGGAAGTTAGATTGGCCTCCCAGGTGTCTGCATAGCACATGAACTTCCCCCACTAGAGCAAGTCCGCCTCTCCAGAAGACCCTCTGGGGCTGTGTCTTTGGGGCCTACGTTCCAGCCGGCAGCAGCCACAGACCTCAGACTTGCTTCTTTGCTTTAGAAGATATTCTTCAAGGAGAGCTTCTGATATCAGAGGTCTCAAGTAGGTCTATGCAAAATCTTTCAGTGTTTGACCTAATAAATATTATTTCTGAGGAAATAATTCAAAAGAAGAATACATACCCAAACATGTTACTTATAGCAACCTAAGCTGATAACATTAGAATGGTGACATATCTATTTTATAGACTATCATGTAGCTATTAATAATTTTGCTCCATATTTAAAGTTCTAGAAAAAAGAGACACTATGAGGAGTGAAAATATCAAAGTTATAATAGATGAGAGTTTCCCAGAGATATAAAGGTCACAAGCATTCATATGTATATTAAGAGTCTAGAGTAAAAGGAAGGGAATAGCCAAACCTAGGGATATTACTGTAAAATTTCAAGGATTAAAAATAAAGGGGCTGGGCACAGCGGCTCATGTCTGTAATCCCAGCACTTTCGAAGGCCAAGGTAGGTGGATCGAGAGGTCAGGAGATCGAGACCATCCTGGCCAACATGGTGAAACCCTGTCCTTACTAAAATACAAAAAACTAGCCAGGTGTGGTTGCATATGCCTGTGGTCCCAGCTACTCGGGAGGTTGAGGCAGGGGAATCACTTGAACCCAGGAGGCAGAGGTTGGAGGTTGCAGTGAGCCAAGATCACAACGCTCCAGCCTTGTGACAGAGCAAGACTCTATCTAAAAAACAAAAAGAATAAAGAGGAGATCCACAAAGTGTACAAGGTGTAGAATAGTTGCCTGCAAAAGAATAAGAATTAATTGTACCTCAAATTTTCCATTAGCAACATTGTATACTTAGGGATATTTTATCTTTTAGACATTGAGACTTAGTGTCTGTGACGTATGAGTATTTTAAGTTCTATGAAAATATTTTATAAGAGAAAAACTTTATTATAGAGATATATATCTATATGTAATATCTGTATGTAATATATTTCTATGGATATAATATGTATCATTGTGGTATAATTGAATATATACATATATATATGTAATATATATTATGCATATAAATTTGGTCTTTGTCTCCAGTTTCTGATACAAAGTTGCTAAAATCATTGTAATTTTATAATAGTAATACCATACTAGGCCCATTCTGCCCATCAAGTGGTTTGACAATCACTGACACAATGAGTTTTGCAGTAAAGATTTTTTTACTAGGTAGCCAAGCAAGGGGATGGGAAACCAGATCTCAAATTCACCTCCCTGAATGTAGGGCTTAGGTGTGTTTACAGGATAAAGAAGCAGGCTGGTCTAAGGCCTGGGGAAAGGTGAATGGCAGTGGGGAAAAATGAGGTCATCAGTGATCTGTGCAAGAGTAGTCTGGGTTCATAGCTTTTCATAGGACACAGGTGCCTTCAGAAAATGGTGGCATTAGCATGATCTGAGGGAGAAGGTCTGGGCCCTCTAACATCAAAAAGTGACCTCTCAGATATTTGCACTGGCCTGGTTGAAGGGTTGGTGGTCTCCACTGGTTTAAACTGGACTAGTTCCTGAAAAACAATTTTAAGTAATCATTGCTATAGTGATATATACGTCAGAGATGTTCTCTATAAGGCAGCTAGTGGAAGAATAGTTATACATTGTTTGGCTGTGTTACTTTTAGCTACATAGGTTTTAAAGTTAACTGGAAGTAAGCAATTAAAACCACACAAGGGAAGTTAACTTTGGTAGACTTAACCAGGTTAGCCTTTAGTTTCAATAGTCATCTTTTGTTCTAATATTTAATCTTTGTACATCATTCCTGGCACATAACTCCTAAAACTTTTAGAATCTCTGGAGTGATAAGAGTGTCTTTAGTGCACTAATGAGATGGCTGGTGATATCTAGAGAGCTTCAGGATGGGGGCTGATGGCCAAAAAGACAAAGGTGTGATTAGGGGGTTGAGATTTTCAGTTCCACTCCCCAACATCTGGGGACAGAACTGGAGATGTAGCTAACCATCAATTTTCAGTAATTTGATCAGTTATGTTTATGTGATGAAGCATTCATAAAACTCTCTAAATAGCAGGGGACAGAGAGCTTCCAGGGTGATAAAGAATCCACATGCAGGGAGGATGGCACTCCCCAACTCCTCAGTACAGAATCTCCTGGGCTCAGGACACTTCCAGATATGACCCTATATCCTTTATAATAAACCAGTAAGTATAAGTAAGGTGTTTCACTGAGTTTTGTGAACCATCGTAAAAAATCATAGAACCTGAGGTGGGGTATGGAAATCCCTGGTTTATAGCCAGTTGTTCAGAAGTACAGATGGCAATCTGAGACTTGCAACTGGTGTCTGATGTGTTTCTGTCTTATGGGACTGAAACCTTACCTGTGGAGTTCATGCCAACTCTGAGTAGTTAATGTTACTGTGGATTTGAACTGTAGAATACGCGGGCTGGTGTTCAGAGACTAGGAGAATTCAATTTTGGTGTGGAAAAACTCACATATTTGATGCCAAAGTATTGTGAGTAAAAGCAGCCCAACTTGGAAAAACCCCATCTCTACTAAAAATATAAAATTAGCTGGGTGTGGTGGCACATCTCTGTGATCCCAGCGACTCAGGAGGCTGAGGCAGGAGAATCGCTTGAACCTGGGAGGCAGAGGTTGCATTGAGCTAAGACTGCATCATTGCACTCCAGCCTGGGCAACAAGAGCGATGGTCCATCTCCAAAAACAGCCAATTATATAATATATAGAGACACTATATCCATATTATATGTGTATATATGCATATATTATGTGTGTGCATATGCATATAGAGACTCAAAACTATAATACTAAACAGCAAAATGAAGTATGATAAATTATTAAATACATTTATATGTAGATGATATTACATTATGGAACTTTACAGTATGTTTCATATCATGAGTGGTGGGATTCCAAAACTCAATGTACCTTAGATCAACAAAAATTCTGAAAGTCTTACAAGCTCTCTAACTCTAGGCCCTCCCTAAAACCTAATAATTACAAGGCAAGTATCCTTCCCCTCTAGAATTGCAAACCCAACTAAACTATCAACCAAGGCATAAGGATATAATGAAAACATTTTAGGTGAGACAGAAATTAATTTTAAGTTTCTGTTAACATTTGAATGGTGATAATTAATTACACCTTTCATCTTTCTCTGAAGTTATTAGCCAGTTAAGAAATGGATACGAAAAGCTGAATGATCAATTTGAAAATGATCTATGTTGTTAACAGTGCTGAACTGGACCTATGGCCAGTTGGGCCCCTTACTAAACCGTCAATGGATCTTAAATCTAGAGTTTAGGATCAGTCACCTGGGGGATTTTAAGGGCAGTCAATCTTTCCAGAATCATTGCTTTGCCTAGGTGGGTATAGAAAGGGCCTTGAACTAGACATTAAGGGAAGGCTTGGTCTCTGACCCAGATGTGCTTACTATCTGAAATAGGTCCAGAATGCCAACAGCTAGGGCAGGCCAACTTGAAACAGAAATCCCAGAAGGGGCTGAGCCACACGCTCTTTCTACATTATTCACCATAAAAGTAAGACTTTTTTCACTGGGAACAAGGGAATAAACAAGAGACAAGTGGTGTAGTGCATCTCCTAGTGCAGTGGAGCTCCAAGCATCATCCCCAAACCAGCAGCATCAACATCACCTGGGAATTAGGCAAAAAAAAAAAAAAAAAGGAAATTCTGGGACTCTATCTCAGCAACCTAGCAAATCAGAAACTCTGGGGGAGGAACTTGGTGATCTGCATTTCCATAAGCCCTGCAGGTAATTGTGATGCATGATCACATTAGAGAACCACTGTGTTAGAGCAGTAATGGAGGTTTACTTTCTTTTCTGAAAATTTTAGGCTAAGGATAATTCCCCACCCAATCACCCCTTGAGATTGTATGCCTGATAAATGAAATCATAAAGTGAAGACGATATGAGATCTATTCAAGAGTAGCTCCAACACAGGAAAGCAGTGTCTGGAAGTCCTAGGATAGCTCCTGTGCAGTGTGCCTAGAACAATGTCCCTAGAATTGACTAGAGGTATGGTGGGCTCAAGAAAGGAGGATGTGATAGATGAATCAGTGTAATTAAGAAAAGCTAATGAATCTACAATAAAGCACTGGTAAGACACAGTGGCTCACGCCTGTAATCCCAGCACTATGGGAGGCCGAGGTAGGTGAATCACCTGAGGTCAGAAGTTTGAGGCCAGCCTGGTCAACATGGTCAAAGCTCATCTCTACTGAAAATACAAAAATTAGCTGGGCGTGGTGGTACACACCTGTATTCCCAGCTACTCAGGAGGCTGAGGCCGGAGAATCACTTGAACCCGGGAGGCAGAAGTTGCAGTGAGCTGAACTTGCACCACTGTATTCTAGCCTAGACCACAGAGCGAGACTCCATCTCAAAATAATAATAATAATATAATAAAGATTCAAGGAAATAAGGAAGAGAGGAAGGCAGAAAGGAGGACAAAAGGAAAGATGGAAGAGGGGAAGGAAAGGAGAGAGGGAGAGATGGTGACAGAAAAGAAAGAGAAAGAAATAATAGATAATCAGCAACTCAAGAAAAAGAAAAATACTTCATAAAGACCAATGTGGATCAAAATTAAATATGACATGGATTTGAGCAATTAGGGTTATATCAACAAAAAAGGAAAGTCCATTTCCTCTGGAGTACCACCAGAGTGGTGACATTGGAACCTTAGGGATCACAATAGTTGTCTCTGTAGTATCATCATAATAATACATACACTGGTTGTTTCCCAACTTTTAGAATCAATACACAGGCAATGCACAAAAACTAAACTGTGGCTTCAGAACATAAAAAAGATGCAGTCAATCTGAAAAGTCTACAAAGAAAGGTACAAGCAACAAAGGTTTGGAGGTGGGAAGTGTGAGGTATGAGGAGGAAACACCTTGGGAAGGATGGGAATGCTCACTTCCTCATCATTCAATATGCTAAGCAATTGTCAATACCTGTGCAGCAAGAGATAGTTTTAGGTAAGTTTCTCAATATTCTAAGTCAACAGTTAGAGAAGGGGGGTGCATGAGGGCATGGGTAACTCTATTCGATGAAGTGGAACAAGAAAGAGGAAGTAGTATACTGCCATGATGCATGAAAACTTAACATTATCAAGGTTAATAAGCTGGCTATCAAGGCTTTTGCACAGATTGATATATGTCACTGGGCAAAAACCTACATTGCTTTCCATGGGATTTATATACAGCAGTGAATTAACTATAGAGTCTAATTTATTTCATTGTGATATTTTGAGATGTCAGCAATATTACTTTGTGAATTTCCATAAAGTCTTCCATATCTGGAAGCCTGGAAGATAGTGCCCTGAATTTGTGCATCCTTTAACCCAAACAATCCTTCCTGGAGACACATACGGCATTCTAGATGCACTCTACAGTCTTTCCACTTTTTAATTTTTTAAAAAACAGGATATCACTCTGTTGCCCAGACTATAGCACAGTGGCGGGATTATAGCTCACTGCAGCCTTGAACTCCTGGATTCAAGTGATCCTCCCACCTCAGCCTCCTGAGTGGCTTGAACTACAGGTGCACATCACTGCATCCAACTATTTTGTTTATTTTTATTGGAGATGGGGTCTCACTACACTTCCCAGGCTGGTCTTCAGCTCCTGGCCTCAAACAATCCTCCTGCCACAGCCCCCTAAAGTGCTCCCCGCTTTTCAATGATGTCTTTTGGTGGCTGAAGGAAAAAGAAGAGCACTTTCTTGTCAGCACTCATAATACAGTAATATTACAACAAGATCTAGTACCACCCAACAAAAGCACTCTTTGAATCCTCTCATGCTGAATTGACTTTACAGTCTTCCTTCTTCTCCCTAGGTCTTGAAGGCTCATAGTAATAGAAAGTGGTCCTAAGATGTGTATTCAGGATTCAATTTGCTATTTACTAGGTAAGAAATCTTGGGTAGGTTTCCTTTTGTTTTACAGTATTTTCTTTTGACATAATTTTTAACTTGACCAGATTCACCCTCTTTACTTTTCATCTTTGTTTTTGTAACCTTTTAAGAAAGAGAAAGCCATATGCTGCTTTAGGTATTTGTTTGAGTTTCTAATGAGTTTGTAGAGATGAAAATACTATGCCTACTTTAAAGACCTAGGCAAATTCAGGAATGAAAGATGGAGCTGCACAAAGGGTATCTTCATGGAAATAGTATAATAAAGGCAGTGAAAACCACAAGCAAGAGTCATATCATCTCATGGGCAAGGCTTTGTTACCCATGGAAGGTGAAGGACAAGTGCTGTACTGTATGTCAGCACCTTAGCATCAGGGGAAATAGTCACTTTCTACCAGGGAAGCAGAAATGGTGGAGTGTAAGTTTGGGATGCTAATGGCATAGACAGTGCTTTTCCTAACAATAATGGGAGAGTTAAGAGCCCAAAATATTTCACTGGGCAAAAATCAGAGTGCATGCGGCCTGGAGGACTGGAATAGGGTGGGGGCTGGTTGAAAAATAGAAAGGAAACTCTTAAAAATCATTAAATTATGACTTAAAACAAGCAAATGTGATACTATGCAAATTATATCTCAATATGGCTGTTCAAAACAGAGCAATTGGTGTGGGTCAGGAAAACTTTGTATAAGAAGGTCAAGGAATTACAAATCTTGGGCCAGTACTTATTGCATAAAAATAATTGTATCAATAGCTTTTTTATTTCATTCTAAGTACATGTGCTATATATTTTCATTTAAAAAAATTAGAATTTGCAATTGGAAAATTATGCTTTTTTTCCAAGCAGCTCTTAGCTAGCAATAGTCTGTGAGGACTTTATCAAGGAAGCATCACTTTTGAGTCTTTGAAAATAACGGAGGCCACTCCATCTCAAATGATTCCCACAAATAGGAACCAAAGGCACTTCTCTCCTTTAGCATATGGCTATGCTGTCTTCAATCTTCTCCATCTTCTAGCTAAAGGGTTAGTGTGGCAATTGCGTATTTTCTCTAAAGGTATCCCCAGGAAATCTTTCCAGGGTAGGCAGCTGCCTCCCATGCAGCAGAAACTTATTGAATAGTGTAAAGTAGGGCCTTTCCATGTCACTAGACTTGCAAAGTCTATGGTAGGTTGCTAACTTACCTACTTAATTCCAAGCATGGAACAAACAGTTGGGAAGAAAGAGGCTAAAGGGTAAAAGAATTGCTGCCTCTCTAGCTGCAAGAATGTATGTGGGAGGCAGGGTCTTGGGGTGAAGAGTCAGAATCACATTTAGGGGAAGTGCTGAAAACAGATTCCAGGAGAAGGTGTGGCATGAAACATCAGATGGCTATTTAACAAGGCTTTTCAACCTCTGGATCACGACTGTTGTCTTTTTGCTTTAGTTATGAAGGATTATGTCCTCAGACGTGTCTTCAAATAATCCCAAAAGGCCCCATCCTAGTACTAGACCAGTCTTCTTGGCTAGCAGAAATATTACCCAAAAAGAAATATAAGTCATGACTTCCCAGGAACATTGAGGCTCCTACCTCAGTTACTTTAACTCCTATCAAGTATGTTTGCCAGCCTTAAAAGTATATATTTTTATTCAACTAATGCACAATCATATTATTTTGTAAAAATTCAAGTATGTGGAATTTTCAGAGTCAAAAATCAAAAATCAAATGTCTTTGACATCTTTGCCATCCCCTTTACCTACCTCCTCATAATCCCCTTCCTACATTCAAGACTAACTATTATCAATTTGGTGTGTATCCTCCCATACCTTTTCCTATGTGTTTAGATACGTAAATATTATATGCAGAAATACAGAGTTGTGTTCTATCTCTTAACATAGTAACAGATACTATGCATTCTTATGCAATTTGCTATTAAATGTGAAAAGCAATTATTGGCTCTCTTTGCCCTGTGGCATACTTATCGGTAAAATGGGAATGTTATAATTTATTTTACCACTTCCTTAATCGTGTAGATTTTGTTTTTCTCCCATTTTCCATGGCTACAAACAACTCTGCAATGAAATTTTCTAATCTTGCCTTTGAGCACTTTTTTAGGGAATAAAATGTAGAGATTCTGGGTTAGAGGGCAAGCACGTTATTAAATTTAATAGATATTGTCAAAATGCCATCCTAAAAAATTGTATTAAATTATACTCCCACCACCATCTTAATCTATTCTGGGAAAATCATTTTACATGATAGGAAATTTTAGACTCCTGGGTCTAAGTTCTTGACTTCAGAGACGTTGGACCATAGGAGCTCCGATACCCATGGAAACCTTCTTCCCAGGAGGCAATGTCTCCAGACCCACCATAGTTCACGCTGGTCTGCAAAGATTATGCCAAGGATTGTGATCTCTCACTAGGACTCCAGTGAGGGAGTCAGATTCCCACACCTTTCTTTGTACTCTTTCTAGTGAATTATAACCAAAATTAAAATTTGGACTAAAATCAGCCTCCTTTCTTGGTGTTGGAAATATAAGAAAGAAGACCTGATTTTGGAAAGGAAAAAGTGGACAAAAAGAAAAAAACACTGAGAACAAATTTCAGTCCATGTTTAGGACATATAAGAAAGGTCAAGTGGTGCATCTCTTCTCCCTCTACCTAAATTGCGGCAGCTTCAATGCAAGAGAAGTGACCCTGGTTGCAGGAACTATCTTCTCTCGGGATTAACCATTTTAGGAATGCAATTTAGTATATTGGAATTAGAATGAGCTTGTCTGGATTCAAGTTCTTGCTCTACTTTTATTGCCATATAAGCTGAAAGAAGCCACAGTTCTTTTTCAGCCCAGAATCTTGCACTGTTGTCCTCTTGGCATGTAATTCTCTTCTTGAAAATTTTCCTGAGGCTGACTTTCTTTCATCATTCAAAACCCAAATCAAAGTTCTCCTCTTCCAAAAAGCTGTTGCGAGAACTATTGGAAAAGAGAATTTATATTTCAGTTGGCTTTCTTGGGGCTATTTATGCTGCCTTAAAGGAAAGACAGGCCTGAGCACAAAGCCAATACAAAATACTAAGAGAGGCATATTTTTAATAATATCTTCTGGGCATCTGTATCTTAAAAAGCCTTTTGTCTGGCCTGTCTATTCTCACTTACTCTTGAGGGAGGAACATGTGCACACACACACACACACAAACACACACACATGTGCACACACACACCAATTCTGTGTAGCACAATGGTTTTCCATTTTTACTGCTCATTGAAATCTCCTAGGAAGCTTTATAAATTCTGATGGCTGTGCCTCACCCCCATTGATACTAATTGAATTTGTTTGAGCTGTGTTGTAGGCAACAGAAGTTTTTGAAGCACCCCAGGTGATCCTATGAGGTATGCCAAGGTTGAAAACAATTCGTTCATTGGTTCACAAAGTCTGGTTTCCAGATAAGCAGCACTGGCATAACAGTAAACTTGCTGTATACATAGACTCACAGGTTCCACTTTAGACCTCTGGAATCGAATACTCCACAGCCAGTATATTTTAACAAACCTTCCATGTGATGCTAATGGATGCTTAGGTTTAAGATCCTCTGACCTAGAGAGATGATTTGGCAATTTTAGCCACTAAATGGTTTTTGTGGCATTATGAGAAATTTGCTGCTATTTGATGAGAGGTAGATGAAACTGCTTGAGTCCTGGCCATGCTTTGGAGCTAGGGAGAGGTGGAGGAGCTGATGATGGGTTTCCTGCTGCCTTGACAGCAAGAGGGAGTGTAATTTAAACATGTGTACTTCAACGCAAGGCCAGTTCAATAAAAAATTTAAGTCTCCTAAGAGCAAACAAGGTATCACAACAAAGGTGGCGATAGGACAGCAGAGATTAGAAGAGGAGCTACTGAGAACATTGGAGAACTCTTAAGAAGCTGCACCCTCTGGGGTGTAAAATGCAGAGGTTTATTATGTTTTCTGCAGAGGGTGACTCCAGAAGGGACCAGTCAAGCCAGAGAGAAGTCTACAAAACCCTCTTGCCCTCTGTTGGAAAAGACAAAGTTTTGGTGCGAATGTGATTCAGGGCATCCAGAAATTAGGTTTTGGTATCACAGTGTGACTCACCATATCCTCTTTTCAATTCCTTCCCACAGTCTGGGAATCATGTGCCAGGTAACACACAGCACGTTAAAGGGGAAGCAGCAGTCAGTAGAACAAGTTTAGCCCGTTACATTAGGCTATTCCCGCATTGCTATAAAGAAATACTCGAGACTGGGTAAACTATAAAAGAAGAGGTTTAATTGGTTCACAGTTCTTCAGGCCGTACAGGAAGCATAGTAACTTCTGGGGAAGACTCACGAAAACTTCAATCATGGTAGATGGTGAAAGGGAAGTAGGCGCACCTTACATGGCCAGAGAAGAAGGAAATAGTGGGAAGGTAACAAACAGATTTTATACTAACTCACTTACTCACTAAACAGTACCAAGGGGGAGTGGTGCCAAACCATTCTTGATAACTCTACCCCCATTATTAAATCCCCTCCCAATAGGCCCTATCTCCAACACTGGGGATTGCAATTCAACGTGATTATTTTGGTGGAGAACACATATCCAAACCACATCACTCTGCTCCTGGCACCTACCAAATCTCATGTTCTTCTCACATTGCAAAATACTCCCATGCCTTACTAACAGGCCTCTAAATTCTTAACTAATTCCAGCATTAACTCTAAAGTCTACAGTCCAAGTGTCATCTGAGACAGGGCTAGTCCCTTCTGCTTATATGCCTGTAAGATGAAAAACAAGTTAGTTACTTGCAAGATACAAGGAAGTACAGGCATTGGGCAAATACTCAATTTCCAAAAGGGAGAAATTGGCAAAAAGAAAGGGGCTATAGGCCACATGCAAGTCCAAAACACAGCAGGACAGTCATTAAATCTAAAGCTTCAAAATGATCTCATTTGACTCCATGTCCCACATCTTTACATGGATACTCTCATGCAAAGAGTGGGCTCCCAATGCGTTGAGCAGCTTCATCCCTGTGGTTCTGCAGGGCTCAGGTACCCCTAGCTGCTCTTAAGGGCTGCAGTTGAGTGCTTGTGGCTTTTCCAAGTGCAGAGTGCAGGCTGTCAGTTTGATCTATCATTCTGGGGTCTGGAGGATGGTGGTCCTCTTCTCACAGATCCACTAGGCAGTGCCCCAGTAGGGACACTAATGTCATTTACACTAATGTCCACAGGATAGACATTGCCCAAGAAAAGCAAATCAAAAGTTTTCCAAATAGTGGCAACAGTTTATGGAAAAGTCCTGTGGCAAATGGCAACATCAAGGAGGTTAAAATGATCAGTGGGTACTGGGCTCAGAAAGCAAAAGGGAGTAGAGTTCAAGATTTGAAGAGGAAGAGAAGTTACAGAAATACAAAAGTCATGCTTTTCTCTGTTGTTTTCGGCAGCAGTGGTAGTAGTTAGTATTCCATTCCAAATTTCTGTTCCCACTTTAAGGCACATTGTCATGATTCATGTCCAGTCACATATACCATGAAAACACACTGAGAGCCACAAGGCTGCCCTGGTCACAACCTAAGATCATCCTTCTATGACATTGTGGGAGGCTCTGTCTGGATGTAGAGCAAAGGAGTAACCCAAATGTGATGGGGGTGCACAGCCATGAAGCTGTACACCTTTCTCATTTCGACTCTTGTGCTTGGTGGTTGAATTAACAAAGCACTTTTCTATTCTCTGGCTATGGCCATGTTCTGGAAAACTCTGGATCTCATAGCAAAATGAATTCAACCCTTATTGTTTTCCATAAAATTCTGAAGGCATTTATGCATTTTGCCACTGATTCTCCCAGCATTGACAGTTACTGGTTCTGGCTGGCCTGTTTTTTCCCTAGAACATCTTTATTGCCAGTGTTCATAGTTGCTGGAAGACTTTCCAGGATCCTGCATGCATACGGCTTTTGATGGAAAAATGTCTCCCTTGGCATCTCCTTGTAGGAATCACATATATCAAAACCCAGCTCCCAGACCACCCTTCCAGCCAAACATCCATAAATGTCCAGGAGGGAAAGAAGTTATGCAGGAAGACTATATCTCTTAATAAAATCTTGAGAGAGTTTCCATTTCATTTCTAATAAATCTTCTGTAAGTGAGTGTTGTACAATACTTTCTTAAGAGGCAAAATTGCCTCCAAACCTTTTCCTGGATCAGGACTACAGAATCATTCGTACCCGTCTAACACATCATAATCTATCTTTGGCTTGACAGCAGTAGACACAATTTTTTATTTCATGTAGTATATTATTATTCAAGCTCATTTTTAATAAGCAGGTTTTTACTGAATACACCTTCTTCTTAATATAATAATCTAATAAAATTTAGCATAAATGTCATGATTTCCCTTTTATTAAAACTTGTTTTAGGAGCTCTGCTCTATATTTGTGGGCTCAAAAAAGGGGCAGAAATTTGAAAGACAGCATAGCATTGTGGGTAAGAATGTAAATTCAGAATTAAATAGACCTGAGTTCCAATCCAATCCCTCCTGTGTGACTTAGAGTGAGTAACTTTACCTCTCTGAACATGCTTTTGTTTCTTCATCTATAAAAAAGGAATAATTAGAGATAATTTTAAGGAATAGGAAGGAGACTAACTTAAAAGCTTAATGCAGTGCTTGGCATATCATCTGCACTCATTAAATTGTATTTTATTATTTCCTCATGCCATCTAATCTAATAATAGCCTCAGTTCCTTTTATCTAATTATAATAATAGCTGCCATTTTTTGAGCACATACTATATGCTGTGAATTGCCAAGTGCTTTATGTGAATTATCTCATTAAATATTTTCAATAACTCTGTAAAATAGGTGTTATTATCATTACCATTTTACAGATGAGGAAATTGAGAGGAAGGTGCATTAAGTCCCTTATGCAAGATTACATGGCTGAGAGCAGTAGAATTGCAGCATCCTTTAATGCCCATTCTGAGCTGCAGAAAATCAGGGCTCAAGACTATCCAAAGCTCCTTTGTTAACAATGGAGCCGATAGGACCTCTTTATGATGCTCTGTGGTCGTTCTCAAGGACATGCAGCACATCTCAGACATTGGAAGGAGGGCTTGGCCACGAGACTAAGGCTGTCCCTGGAGGGTCATTTTATGATCCAGCAAAATATTGGAACGTGCCTGGAATTCTGACTCTGTCAGATCTGCACTCAAATTGGCAGAAGAGGTGAATGACCTTGTTCAATTGTTTTAAATGTTCTGACGGCCACTTTCCTTATTTGTAAAATGGGAAAAGAAATGCCAACTAGCTCACAAGAACCTTCTGGGGAAGCTGCACTGCATGGTGGTGGTTAAGCATACAGGTACTAGAATCTGACTGCCTGAGGTTTATCCATTTCACTAGCTATGCGACTGACCGTGAGAAAGTTATTTGATCTTTTAGCTTCAGTTCCTTCAGCTTTACTATGACTCTTACCAGAAGTAGAGAACTGATGGCATTGTTATAATAACACCAGCAGAATAAATATAACTGAAATGAGGGTCAAGAACATATTTGCACTATTTTCCCCATGTAGGAATTCTTCATTATTCCCCAGTTTTGTGTTACCATTTTTAAGGAATTTAATATAAATGGAGAAAGTCTATTGTTAGTTACAGTAGTCTTAAACAACAATTTTAAGGGATCCAAGGCTACCAGCATCACACTTGGCAACTTTACGTACAAGATAGGAGTGCCAGGGGCATAGATGTAGTTGAGCTGGCTTTTGGGCTCATGAGTTTCTACACAACCCCCCAAGTGAAATGATCTAGAATCAACCTGTGATACTTTTCAGAGAAACAAAAGCCTGGAGTTTATTCTCTACTCAATCAGAAGTCCGCAAACTGTTTCTATAAAGAATTAGTTATAAGTTAGATTCCCTTTTAAGAATGCTTGGTATTGGAAGTGTTTTAGATTTCAGATTTTTTTTTTCAGATTTTGGAATGTTTGCATTATACTTACTTGTTCAGAATCCCTAATCCAAAATTCTCTAATGAGCATTTCATTTGAATGTCATGTCGGTGCTCAAAATGTTTGATTTCAGAGCATTTTCGATTTGGATTTTCAAATTAGGGATACTCAACCTGTAGTTCTATATTTTGGGCTTCATGAACCGAGAGTCAGTGTCTTCAAGTCTTTCAACAGCTGTTCTCACTGAAGAACCAATGGCCTTTCTTATGTTTTACATTAGAAATGTAAAAAGCATTCTTAGCTCACATGCCCTAACAGAAACGGGAAGGAAGCAGGCTGGATTTGGTCTGGGGGTTATAGAGTGTAGTGGTTAAGAGCATGGATTCTGGAGCTACATCATGTGAGTCTGTATTCTTGATATGTCATTTTGTAGGTGGATGACCTAGGGCAAGTTGTTTAAACATTTCATCTTCATTTTCTCATGTAAAGGGGATAAAGATGTCATGCGAATGCTAAATGAACAAACACACATCAAACACTCAAAATGGAGTTTTCCATGCAATAAGGGTTAAGTATTTGTCTTTATTATTATCATCTTCCATTTTTTCCTGTTTCCCCCAATTTTGGAAAATACCTCTAGTATCAGTCCTCTCTTACATTGCAGTGTTCTATTTCTCTGTAGTTATTGCAGCAGATTTTCTCTATATGTGCTTTCTTGAGTCTCTTGCATCCAAATCATCTAGGGAGCTTGTTAAAATGTAGATTCCTGGACTCTTCCTCAAACTTGCCGAATCCTGACTTCTAGAAGTAGGCCCTGAGAATGAGCATTTAATATATTTTGCTGGTGGTTGCTCTGCACGTGAATTTTAGAGCCCGCTGCTTCTAGAGTTCCACATATCTTCCTTCTTATGAAGATTCCCAGCTGGAAGGTGGATAAAAAGAAAGGGTATGAATCACTGAATTAGCCTTAAGTCTGATCTACCAGCAACCCTGCTTGAATCTCAAAGCCCAGCAGTTAAAATACACCCTTCCCTCCAGTACCAGGAGGGGAAGGAAGAAGTAACTGATTATTGGGAAACCAAGCACTACTCCTACCCAGACTGTGTGGTTGGATTCAGGGGAGCTAATTCCATTCAGAAAATGAACTCAGTTGAACCTTGTGGATTTGGAAATGAGCATGGAAAGACTGATCTTATAGTGGCCCAGGCCTCCTTCCAGAACAGTAGAGTTTGTGATACACAAGACACCTCTGTACTTCCTCTGAACTTCATTATGAAAAGCTAGTACCACAGTATGCAGCTGCTGTAGACAAAACTTTCAGGGTTTTCCATTTCCTAAGTGCAACAATTGTCATTTGCTTTTCAGTTTATGCAATCAATGTACACATTTGGGGATGTATTTTTTAAGGTAAAAATGTCAATGAGCTACAATTTTGAAAGGTAAAATTTTAAAGTACTTTTCTATACTCAGACCCTCTCAACAAAAATAACCATAATTATTATTTTCTTCTCTATCCTTCTGGAAATGTCTTAAGAATATGCATTAAAAACTTGTGGGATATAGTTGCTGGAAATACATTTTGTTTGAATGAATATAATCATACAATATTTATTCTAAGGCAACTTTTGACTTAAATTGTATTCTGGACCAAATGATCACTTTTGATTCCAAGTACCCACTTCTATCACATTTATCCTTTCAAAATGCCCACCCCTTTCTTCCTTCCATTCTGTAATGCCATTCTTTATGTTACTTAGAAATTTATAATGGATTTTTTGTTATCATCATTGAAATAAGGATGAACGCCTATAGATAGAGGCATTATTCTTAACAGACCACAGAAGCATAGACAAAGCTCTCCCCCGACTTATAAATCAGCCTGATTGCTTCCTTGGGATCCATCAGGGACACATTATTTTCCCCTTGGTCTGGGGACAGCTTCTAGCATAGCTTATGTAGCTACCAAACAAAGAGTGGACACTCTGGCTTCCTAAGGATATCCCCAGGCACTGTGCTACCGGGAGATCTTCTAGCTCACAGTCAGAAGTTCCTATTGAAGTTTGAAAAGCCATTAGCCAAGCATTGGTTTGCTCACAAAATCTACTCTGTCCTAGATGCCACTGTTCATGTTGGGAGTAACAGGGAAAGCATCTCCAGTGGGCAGTGGTGGGACTTCCAGAGTACTGAAAACAGGTAAGTGGTGTCTAGGTTTGTAAGGAGAGAGAAGAGGTAAACTCTTTACCATAGTCCAGTAGCTTTCCATAGTTGGTCAAAAGAATTTGAGAGGCCAAGCATGGTGGCTTATGCCTGTAATCCCAGCACTTTGAAAGGCCGAGCCGGGCGGATCACCTGAGGTCAGGAGTTCAAGACCAGCCTGGCCAACATGGCGAAGCCCTGTCTCTACTAAAAGTACAAAAATGAGTTGGGCATGGTGGCAGGCACCTGCAATCCCAGCTACTCAGGAGGCTGAGGCAGGAGAATTGCTTGCACCAGGGAGGCGGAGGTTGCAGTGAGCCGAGATCATGCCACTGCACTCCAGCCTGAGGGGCAAGAGTGAGACTCTGTCTCATAAAGAAAAAAAAAAAAGAATTTGAGAGTGGGAAAGTAAAATGAAGCCTCATGAACACTTAATAAAAAGGGAACCAGCATGAGGTCATTGAGACGACACCATCCCTCAGTGCCCTCAATAACCACATTTCCTTTCTTGGTGCAGTTGCCAGACTAGAAAACCAGGACAGTACCATAAACATAGGGGCTCAGAAATTCAGAAACAGGTTTTACAAAATCCCTTATGAGTGCAGGATGGTATTTTATTTGGTTGAGCTCATTCTTAGAGGATGCCAGCAAATACGTGAATGTCTGACTGGCCATGGGTCACTGGCAGTGCACCTAAAGATTCACTTTAATACTTGGAGAACCTCACAGATGCTGTGCCCTCAGGAATAGGGTGGCTGAGAATTCTGGTTCTGGAGAAATGCAAAAGTCCCAAGTAGCCTGGGACAATGGGCTACTCATTACAAGACGTGTGCATGAGAGCTGATATGGACCAACAAAATAAGCAAGGCTCATTGTCAATTATGGAAAGACATGAAAGGTGGTGAGAGACCTAAGAAAAAAGAAGGAAGAGGTGAATCCTTCTGTGCTGGACAAGTAGTGTGGCAGAGACAATTTCCCTCAGAGTCTTTGACCTCCTAGGGATATCAGTTTGTGGTGAGCTTCATTGGGGAAGAAAGGAAAACCTCTAGATACTGTAGAAGTAACCTTTCAGTGTTCTTTAGGAATAGAGTCTGCCCAAGAGCAGGGAGCAAATAATCAGAGTCTTCATGGATTTTCAAAAGTCCTTTTAAAGAATAGTTCAGTAGGACCCCTGAAGGTCAAGTGAGACCTTGATACCCTTTGGATTCTTGACATCTTGCCTCTCTTGAAATAATCATCCCTGAGTGAATGAGAGTTAGTGACAGAGGCATTTGTTCAACACACCCTCACCAATTATCTGTCTGTGCTGCATCTAGCCTGTGACTAGTGTTGGGCAAATACAAATGCATAAGAAACACCTTTTGTCTTTAAGGATCTCACAGCCAAGACAATGTTTCCCAAGTAATGGTGCACAGATTACCTAAACAGAATCACCTAGATGCTGTGTTACATATGCAGATTTCTGGAACACACCCTGTATTTGCCAAATCTACATGTTAATGATTCCCTCAGCCATGGATATGAACAGAAAACTTAAAAACTGCTCTGAAGGAGGCAGGTAGGAATCTGTGTCTGAGTATGAGAGTGAATGCATTACGTGGTGGTGGGTGAAGGCATGTGTGTATCCATTGCAAAATGGTGAGGACATGCTACAGAGTGCACGCATGAGCATGTATGAATCCCTGTGCTGGGGGAAAGTGCATGCTGCATTAAGAAGTTATGCAATGTGTTCAATTACTTAATCAGAAGAGAACAAAGGCCCATAGATCAAGTTTTTGAAACTTGAAAAGGCTCATGCCCCAACCAGAGGAAGCTTAAGGATCAGAAGTAAGAAACCACTATTCTCATAGTTTAGTCTACAGGTCATGGGATACAGAAAAAGCAAACATGTTTGAGACCGTCTATGTCTAATAGCGACAGCGTTTTTGAAGTCACACAGATCTGGACTTGTATTTGGACTGTGACACTTACCACCTGTGTGATCTTGATCAAAAGCTTGTTCACTGAACCTTAATGCCCCCGTCTGAAGAATAGGGGTAGCAGTGCCAGTCCTTCAGGATATTGTGATCCTGACATTGCTATGTGCCATGCAGCCCCAACAACCAGACACATAAGATGTGGGGAGTGGAAAGTGGTATGGCTGGAGGTGGGAGGATTACCCTCTAATAAATAAATACAACTCTTGGGGTCTCGGGAACAACCTCATGAATTTACAATGAAGACAGATGCATCTTTCCTCTTTCCTCTGATGAAAGCCTGGTTTTTCCTTGTCCCTTACAAGAGGTGCTGAACTTCCTGTTAGCAGACATGATCAAGCAGAAACTGAACCATGGAGATGTGTGACCCATCCACTAGCAGGACTTTAACTTTGGGTGCCTGTCATCTCTAGGACCAGGATCCTGGGGTTCTGAGTCCCTGGGTTTCTCTAGCTCCTCAGTGTCTTATGTATAGGCTGAGTCGTGATTTCATGTTTGGCTCCCACAGTGGGGTCTTGCTCCCACCCACTTACACCACTAAGAATAGCTCTTTGGAGTCGATCAGAGGTTGCCAGGAGAAGGTCACACACTCAAGAATGGCGTTTCACCCAGCTTCCCTCCCCAGTGAATGTGCCATACCAGGTTGGAAGAGACGTGGTCTCACTGCAGGACCTTTCCCAAATGCACCCCAGAACACAATGGGGCAGCACTCCGCTTGAGTTACCATGTTCCAACGACTTCCTACCTACCAGGCTGCCATATGTTCAGGATGGTTCTATTGCCAGATGTATGTCAAAGTTTGCCTTTTTAAAATGTAATTTTCCCCAGAATTCATTGGCATCCTACAATGCTGCTTCTTGGCTGCAGAAGCGGCTTTTCTGCCATTTGGGCCTAAAATAG
>PVKP010019570.1:24288-42268 GCA_004027715.1 Plecturocebus donacophilus | reverse complement strand
CCTTGTGGGGATGGGACCGGCTGAGCCCAACTAAAAGGGCATCCAGTCCCGTACACTCCGCACCGAGAAGCTCCGTGCTGGCCAAACTAGTCGCGCTGGCGACCCATGTGGCTCCTTCGCCGGGAATCTCCCAGTCTGTGGGCATCAAAAATTCTTCTACAATTGCGGCATCCACTCACTCTCTGCCCTTTCACTGGGAGCTACAATCCTGAGCTGCTGCTACGTGGCCATCTTGGATCTCTCTCCACCCAGTGATGAAGTTTCTTCTGTTTCTTAGTTTTCCTTTGGCGGATGCCTGTTCCCCACAGAGCTGGACCTTCCCGGGTTCGCTGTGCTTGCTGTGAAACTCTCAGTCCTCAGAGCTTCCAATTGCTGTTTTCCTTGTGGGGACGAGACCAGCCGAGCCCGTCCGTCCCGTATACTCCGCACCGGGAAGCGCCGTCCTGGGGCACCGTCAAAACAGCCACGCCAGCCAAAAGAGTCACACTGGCGACCCGTGTGGCTCCTCTGCCGGGAATCTCCCGGTCTGTGGGCAACAAAAATTCGTCGGAAAGTGCGGCGTCCACTCGTTCTCTGTGCTTTCACTGGGAGCTACATTCCTGAGCTGTTGCTAATCGGCCATCTTGGATCTCTCCACCCCATTTTCAATAATTAATATTTGAGATACTGAAAAATTATACTGGAATTGCATAGTTAATGATTGTAGTACCACATACATTTTAAACTGTGTTCTTTTGGGCATATTGACTATTGTATTTTATTCTGGGAATTTCTGTAATTATGCCTATTATAGAACATTTGCAAAAAACAACAAAAAATTACCTATAATCCTAGCACCAAAAGAGTAACTACTCACTGTAAACAGTAATTACTCACTGTTAATGTTTTGCTTACAATTTGCACATGATTGAGGTTATACTAGGAATATACTGCTTTAACCTTCTCTTTTCACTTACATTAAATAATATTACATCATTGGAATTTCCAAAGGTCAGTAGAACTTTTAGGAAACAACACTTTTTATTTTATTTTAAGTTCTCGGGTACATGTGCAGGATGTGTAGGTTTGTTACATAACTAAATATGTGCCATGTTGATTTGCTGCACCTATCAACCCATCACCTAAGTGTGAAGCCCAGCATATATTAGCTGTTTTTCCTGAAGCTCTTACCACCCCTGACAGGCCACAGTGTGTGTTGTTTCCCTCCCTGTGTCCATGTGTCCTCAATTTCATCTCCCACTTATGAGTGAGAACATATAGTGTTTGGTTTTTGATTTCTGAGTTAGTTTGCTCAGGATAATGGCTCCCAGTTACATCCATGGCCTTGCAAAGAATGTGATCTCATTCATTTTTATGGCTGCATAGTATTCCATGGTGTATGTGTACCATTTTTTAAAATTGAGTCTACCGTTGATGGAAATTAGGGTTGATTCCATGTCTTTGCTATTGTGAACAGTGCTGCAATAAACATATGTGTGCATGCATTTTTATAATAGAATGATTTATATTCCTTTGGGTATCCACCCAGTAATGGGATTGCTGGATCAAATGGAATTTCTGGTTCTAGGTCTTTGAGGAATTGCCACATTGTCTTTCACAGTGGTTGAACTGGTTTACATTCTCACCAACAGTGTAAAAGCATTCCTTTACCTCTGCAGCCTTAGCAGTATCTGTTGTTTCTTGACTTTTTAATAATTACCATTCTGACTGGTGCGAGATAGTATCTCATTTCGGTTTTGATTTGTGTTTCTCTAAAGATCAGTGATGTTGAGCTTTTTTTCATATGTTTGTTGGCTATATAAATGTCTTCTTTTGAGAAGGGACTGTTTACGGCCTTTAGACAACACCACTTTTAATGGCCATACAGTTGCCTCTTGTAGATATCTATGATTATTTATTTGGTGACAAGGAGATTTTATGTTTTTTTTTTTCTAATATAAATAATGATGCACTGAGCAGCTTTCTGTATGGATATTTCTCACTATGTTGGATTACTGTTCTTTTTTTAAAAAATTAATTTATTTTACTTTAGGTGATTACTCTATCTGGCATTTCTCCCTATATTATCCCTCTCCCCGCCCTCCACCCCCCTTTGTCTCTCCCCTACCCCCACAACTGCCCCCAGTGTGTGATTCTCCTCTTCCTGAGTCCATGTGTTCTCGTTGTTCAACACCCACATATGAGTGAGAACATATGGTGTTTGGCTTTCTGTTCTGTGTTAGTTTGCTGAGAATGATAGTTTCCAGATTCATCCAAATTCCTACAGAGGACATGAGCTCATCGTTTTTTATGGCTGCATAGTATTCCATGGTGTATATATACCACATTTTCTTTGTCCAGCGTATCATTGATGGGCATTTGGGTTGGTTCCAGGTCTTTGCTATTGTGCACAGGGCTACAATGAACATACATGTGCATGTGTCTTTATAGTAGAATGATTTATAGTTCTTTGGGTATATACCCAGTAATGGGATTGCTGGGTCGAATGGAATTTCTATTTCTAGATCCTTGAGAAACCGCCACAATGTCTTCCACAATGGTTGAATTAATTTACACTTCCACCAACTATGTAAGAGTGTTCCTATTTCTCCACATCCTCTCCGGTATCTGTTGTCTCCAGATTTCTTTTTTTTTATTTTTATTTATTTATTTATTTATTTTATTGCATTTTAAGTTTTGGGTTACATGTGAAGAACATGCAAGATTGTTGCCTAGGTACACACAAGGCAGTGTGATTTGCTGCCTTCCTCCTCGTCCCCTATATCTGGCATTTCTTCCCATGCTATCTCTCCCCAGCTCCCCATCCCCCACTGTCCCTCCCTTATTTCCCCCTGACAAATCCCAGTGTGTGATACTCCCCTTCCTGTGTCCATGTGTTCTCATTGTTCAATGCCCGCTTATGAGTGAGAACATGTGGTGTTTGATTTTCTGTTCTTGCATCAGTTTGCTGAGAATGATGTTTTACAGATTCATCCATGTCCCTACAAAAAACACAACCTCATCGTTTTTTATGGCTACATAGTATTCCAAGGTGTATATGTGCCACATTTTCCCTGTCCAGTTTATTGTTGATGGGCATTTGAATTGATTCTAGGTCTTTGCTATTGTTTACACTCCTACCAACTGTGTAAGACTGTTCCTATTTCTCCACAACCTCTCCAGCATCTGTTGTCTCCAGATTTTTTAATGATCGTCATTCTAACTGGCTTGAGATGATATGTCAGTGTGATTTTGATTTGCATTTCTCTAATGACCAGTGATGATGAGCATTTTTTCATTTGTGTGTTGGCCTCGAAAATGTCTTCTTTTGTAAAGTGTCTGTTCATATCCTTCACCCACTGTTGAATGGGGCTGTTTGTTTTTTTCTTGTATATCTGTTTTAGTTCTTTGTAGATTTTGGATATTAGCCCTTTGTCAGATGGGTAGATTGCAAAAATTTTTTTCCCATTCTGTTGGTTGCCAGTTCGCTCTAATGATGGTTTCTTTTGCTGTACAGAAGCTCTGGCTATCTTGGCTTTTATTGCCATTGCTTTTGGTGTTTTAGTCATGAAGTCCTTGCCTATGCCTATGTCCTGGATGGTTTTGCCTATGTTTTCTTCTAGTGTTTTAATGGTGCTAGGTCTCATGTTTTAATCTTTGATGTATCTGGAGTTAATTTTAGTGTAAGGTGATAGGTAGGGGTCCAGTTTCTGCTTTCTGCACATTGCTAGCCAGTTTTCTCAACACCCTTTATTAAACATGGAGTCCTTTCCCCATTGCTTGTTTTTGCCGGGTTTGTCAAAGATCAGATGGTTGTAGATGTGTGGTGTTTCTTCTGGGGTTTCTGTTCTGTTCCACTGTTGTATGTCTCTGTTTTGATACCAGTGCCATGCTGTTTTGCTTACTGAGGCTTGTAGTATAGTTTGAAGTCTGGTGGTGTGATGCCTCCAGCTTTGTTTTTTTTGCTTAGGATTGTCTTGGCTATGCCGTGTCTTTTGTGATTCCATCTGAAGTTTAACATGGTTTTTTCCAGTTCTGTGAAGAAGGTCATTGGTAGCTTGATGGGGATAGCGTTGAATCTATAGATTACTTTGGGCAGTATGGCCATTTTTACGATATTTATTCTTCCTAACCATGAACATGGAATGTTTCTCCATTTCTTTGTGTTCTCTCTTATTTCCTTGAGCAGTGGTTTGTAGTTCTCCTTGAAGAGGTCCTTTACATTCTCTGTTAATTGTATTCCTAGGTATTTTTTTCTGTTTGTAGCAATTGTGAATGGGAGTTCACTCTTGATTTGGCTCTCTGTTTGTCTGTTATTGGTATAAGAATGCTCATGATTTCTGCATTGATTTTGTATCCTGAGACTTTGCTGAAGTTCCTTATCAGTTTGAGAAGATTTTGGGCTGAGATGATGGGGTCTTCTAGATATACAATCATGTCGTCTGCAAATAGAGACAGTTTGACTTTCTCCTCTCATAATTGAATACCCTTTATTTCTTTTTCTTGCCTGATTGCTCTGGCTAGAACTTCCAGTACTATATTGAATAGGAGTGGTGAGAGAGGGCATCCTTGTCTGGTGCTGGATTTCAAATGCAATTCTTCCAGCTTTTGCCCATTCAGTATGATATTGGCTGTAGGTTTGTCATATACAGCTTTTATCATTTTATGATATGTTCTGTCATTATGAAGTTTATTGAGAGTTTTTAGCATGAATGGGTGTTGAATTTTATCAAAGGCCTTCTCTGCATCTATTCAGATAATCATGTGGTTTTTGTCTTTGGTTGCGTTTATGTGATGGATTACATTTATGGATTTGTGTATATTGAACCAGCCTTGCATCCTCGGGATGAAGCCGACTTGGTAGTGATGGGTAAGCTTTTTGATGTGCTGTTGCAATCGGTTTGCCAGTATTTTATTGAAGATTTTTGTGTCGATGTTCATCATGGATATTAGCCTGAAGTTTTCCTTTTTAGTTGAGTCTCTGCCTTGTTTTGGTATCCCAATGATGTTGGTCTCATAAAATGAGTTAGGGAAGATTCCCTCCTTTTGTATTGTTTGATACAGTTTCAGAACGAATGGAACCAGCTCCTCTTTGTACGTCTGGTAGAATTCGGCTGTGAACCTATCTGGACCTGCACTTTTTTTGGTTAGTAGGCTTTTGATTGCTGCCTCTACTTCAGCCCTTGTTATTGGTCTACTCAGGGTTTCAAATTCCTCCTGGTTTAGTCTTGGTAGAGTACAAGTGTCTATGAATTTATCCATTTCTTCCAGGTTTACTGGTTTATGTTAGTAGAGGTGTTTGTAGTAATCTCTGATGGTAGTTTGTATTTCTGTGAGATCAGTGGTGATACCCTCTGTATCGTTTTTTATTGCATCTATTTGATTCTTCTCCCTTTTCTTTTTTATTAATCTGGCTCGCTGTCTGTCTATTTTGTTGATATTTTCAAAACACCAACTCCTGTATTTATGGATTTTTTGAAGGTTTTTTGTGCCTCTATCTCCTTCAGTTCTGCTCTAATCTTAGTTATTTCTTGTCTTCTGGTAGGTTTTGAGTTTTTTTGAATCTTGCTCCTCTAGCTCTTTCAATTTCGACGATAGGGTGTCGATTTTAGAACTTTCCTCTCTTCTCATGTGTGCATTTATTGCTGTAAATTTTCCTCATGACACTGCTTTAAAGGTGTCCCAGAGATTCTGGTAAGTTGTGTCTTCCATCTGGTTGGTTTTGAAGAACATCTTTATTTATGCCTTCATTTCATTGTTTATCCAGTCAAGATTCAGAAGCATGTTGTTCAATTTCCAACTGATTGTGTGGGTTTGAGTGTGTTTCTTGATCCTGAGTTCTAATCAGATTGTGCTGTGGTCTGATAGATTGTTATGATTTCTGTTCTTTTTGCATTTACTGAGGAGTGATTTGCTTCCAATGATGTGGTCAATTTTAGAGTAAGTGCAATGTGGTGCTGAGAAAAATGTATATTCTGTGGATTTGGGGTAGAATGTTCTGTATATGTCTATTAGGTCTGCTTGGTCCAGCTCTGCATTCAAGTCCTGGATATCCTTTTTAATTTTCTGTCTCGTTGATCTAATACTGATAGTGGGGTACTGAAGTCTCCCACTCTTATTGTGTGGGAGTCTAAATCTTGTTTTAGGTCTTTAAGAAATTGCTTTATGTATCTGGGTTCTCCTGTGTTGGGGGTGTATATATTTAGGATAGTTAGCTCTTCCTGTTGGATTGATTCTTTTACCCTTATGTAGTGTCTTTCTTTGTCTCTTTTGATCTTTGTTGGTTTGAAGCCCATTTTATCAGAGACTAGGATTGCAACCCCTGCTTTTTTTGTTCTCCATTTTCTTGGTAAATCTTCTTCCATCCCTTTATTTTGAGTCTATGTGTGCCTTTGTATGTGACATCAGTTTCCTGAATATAGCACACTGATGGATTCTGACTTTTTATCCAGTTTGCCAGTTTGTGTCTTTTGATTGGGGTGTTTAGACCATTTATATTCAATGTTATTATTGTTATGTGTGAATCTGATCCTGCCGTTTTGTTACTGGCTGGTTTTCTTTCCCATTAGTTGACTCATTTTCTTCATTCCATTTTTGGTCTTTGCCAACTGTTTTGCTTTTGCAGTGACTGGTACTTTTTCCTTTCCATTCTTAGTGTTTCTTTCAGGAACTCTTGTAGGACAGGTCTGCTGCTCACAAAATCTCTCAGTAATTGATTGTCTGTAAAGGATTTTATTTCTCCTTCACTTACAAAGCTTAGTTTGGCTGGATGTGAGATTTTGGGTTGAAAGTTCTTTTCTTTAAGGATGTTGAATATTGGCCCCCACTCTCTTCTGGCTTGTAAGGTTTCTGCCAAGACATCTGCTGTGAATCTAATTGGCTTCCCTCTGTGAGTGACCTGACCTTTCTCTCTATCTGCCCTTAGCACGTTTTCCTTCATTTCCACCCTGGCTAATCTGATGATTATGTGCCTTCGGGTTGCTCTTCTTGAAGAATATCTTTGTGGAGTTCTCTGTATTTCTTGAATTTGAAATTTGGACTGCCTTGCCAGGCTTGGGATGTTCTCCTGGATAATATCCTGGTGCATGTTTTCCAGCTTGGATTCATTCTCCCCATCATATTCAGGTACACTGATCAAGCGTAGATTAGGTCTTTTCAGATAATTCCATATTTCTTGGAGTCTTTGTTCATTTCCCTTCAATCTTTTTTCTCTTGTCTTGCCTTCTCTTTTTATTTCAGTGAGTTGATCTTCAATCTCTGATATCCTTTCTTCTGCTTGATCTATTTGGCTATTACAAATTGTGTTTGCTTCACACAGTTTTCGTGCTGTGTTTTTCAACTCCATCAAGTCGTTTATGTTCTTCTCTAAGCTGGTTATTCTAGTTAGCATTTCGTCTAACCTTTTTTCAAGGTTTTTGGTTTCTTTGCATTGAGTTAGAATGTATTCCTTTAGCTCAGAAAAGTTTGTTATTATCCACTTTCTGAAGCCTGTTTCTGTCAATTTGTTGCACTCCTAGATCAAGTTGTGATCCTGTGTTGTTGAGGAGTTCTGATCCTTTGAAGGAGAAGAGGTGTCTGGTCTTTGATAGTTTCATCTTTCTTTGCACTTTTTTTTTTTTTTTTTTTTACTATCTTTGTGGATTTACCTGGCTGTGTTGTCAGGGAGCTGCTTGATGAGGTCGCTTGTCTGCCTGTGAAGGTGCTACTGAGTTTCTAGCTACTCCTTCAGGTTACTAGGGAAGCTTCCTGTGTCTTTTTTGTTTATACTGGGAGATTAGGCCCGCCTCTTCTGCTGACCGGTAGGCACTGCTGGGTTTTCAAGAAGGCTGTCCCATTGCTCCATAGACTTCCTGTGATTTTATTAAAACGTGTAGCCCAGTCCCACCCCTCTAGTGGTGGGTTGTGCCCTTCCTCCACTGGGCTGGATCATTCAGGGTTCATCTCAGAATGTGGCACTGGCTGTGCAACCCACTAGAGTCAGAGCTTCAGCCCTCTGGGGTTTGTGGGGGAGGGTAGGGACCTGTTCTGCCATACCAGGCCATCTCCTCCTTTTAGCTTCCCCTTTCTCTGGTCATGGGGTAGGGGCCAACCCAGCTGCTCCTGCTTACAGCTCCCTCTCTCTCTGGTCGTGGGGAGGGGATGATAGCTCAGTCTGCAGGCTCTTATTCAACTCCACACTTGTAATTCCCAGTGCTTGACTAGCAAAGATCCCCTCTTCTGCATATTGCTGAGGCTTTGGGGGAAGTGCTGTATCTGGATAGGTGTGCCAGAGGGGGAGCCTCCGATTCACTGGTCAGATGCACTTTCTGAGTGAAGCAGTGCCTTTCCCTGCCTTGGTCTACCCTGAGTGGGCTTTGCTCACCATAATACCAGACCCATTGAAATGCGTCTGGTACCTTGGTTGGAGCTAGATCTCTGGATTTCTGCGTCTCTCTCCCTGGGTGTTGTGCACTGGAGTTGTATCTAATCGGCCATCTTGGATCTTCTCTGGATTACTGTTCTTGTAATGGACTCCAAAAGGAGAATCACTGGCTTAAATGGTCAGCTTTATAAGACTCTTGACAAGTATATTAACTTTAATATGTTGATGATATATTAACATACTAGTATGGGTATTCTTTTAATAAAGTTGGTCAGATGACTTGTGGATGTGAAGTTTGCATTGTTTTATTTCTTCTTAGATTTGAGGAGGCGATGAAGGAGGCTCATGCTGTAGATCAAAAGCTTGCAGAGAAGCAGGAAGATGAAGCCACAGTGGAAAAGAAATGGCCTTTCCTTGGAGTTCCTTTCACAGTCAAGGAAGCTTTCCAGCTACAAGGTACTATTCTCTTACTTTTGGCTACATGAGTTTAACTCACAAGAGGCTACATTTTCTAAAATTATAAACTAAAAAGGATGTTATAAAGGTGGAGGACTAATTCATGCTGCTTCTTCAGTTTTAAAATGAGAGGAACTATTCAGGAAGTTCCATTGAAAAAAGAAATAATAATGGCCATTCTCTGTTAGCTCTGTATGGCATATGGGGGCACTATGATCCGTACCTATTAATCCTCATAGCCAACTTATAAGGATAGTATTATTGATCTTATTTTTCAGATAAGAAAATTGAGGCTTATGTCTTTTGGATTCTGATAAATACCTGTGCTTTCTTTTTAAAACAGTTCTTATTTTGTAACATCTTGCTAGCCTCAGCAGTAAATGAAAATCTGAAATATTTGGAAAGTAAATGACATACTTTAAAATAACCCATGGGTCAAAGAAATAAATCACAAGGAAACTTTTGAACTGAAAGAAAAAATATAATAATGTAACAAAACTTATGAGATGTAGATATATTAGCACTTAGAGGAAAATGTATGGCTTTCAGCAAGTATATTTGAAAAGAAAGATGTAAAATCAATAACTGAAGCCTGGCCTTAAATGGCTCCTGGGAAAGGGGTTAGTGAGGGAACCGAGGCCTCATGTTCACTGGGAACCTCTGGGATCCTAGCTATAGGGAAACTCTTGTCTGCTCTGGGTGTATGAGCTGGCAGGAAGATCTGGCAGAGAGCAGGCAGAGACGGACCCTCAGAGGGTTTGGAGCCTGGAAGCTTTTGGTTCTCTGGGCAACTTTAGCTGAGAGCACCCATAGGCATCAATTCCCAGGTCTTCCCATTCCTCCAAGGATGTGCTGGCTGGGGTGACCTCTGAGCCAGGAGAGAGCAGGACCAGCTTCCCCCTGGGACTGAGGTGCATTGGCCCTGCAAGCTTTCCTGCCTGCCAGCCCCTCCCAGCATCCATGCCTAGCTGCTTTGTAGAAGCAGTTGCACATAACAGCCCCTGCCACCCAGCCTCAGTGTATCGATGTACCTGAGTACTTTCCTGGCTAGCCTGGAGCATATTGGATCCCCTAGCACAGCCAGAACTGAACCCCAGCTAAGGGACAGCCAGGTGCACCCAGGGCTGCAGTATGCTACTAGAGAGCAAGAAACAGAGATCTATGGACAGTACTGAAGCAGGGGAAAGAGCTCCCACCCCCAGAACACTGAAAGGGAAAGATGCACGGGTTCCTGGGCCAGGTGAGATGGGCATACCTCCCTCCACAGGGTGGGTCCATAGTGTGTGGCATATCTCTCTGCTTCAGCCTCTTCCTGAGAGGACTGGTGGTACAGAACAGCTAACAAAAGAAATGCCAGTGCAGCACCACTGTTCAGAGGGGCTCTTCCAAATCCCAGGAGCAGATCTGGTGAGGGGAGTGCTATCTCTTTCTGTTCTCCCAACTCAAGGGCATGCCCACATACTAAAGGACATACAAAAGAACTGCACAACTTGGTATTAACCTAGCTACCAGCCATTACTCTTATGCTTCATCTACTGGATTGCAGCCCAAACTACAACACCAATCAGTCATCCTATTAATATGTACACCTGTGAAACCAAGTGCAGGAATTCAAACACACATAAAGATTCTATACAGAGCATTGGCCTTCTGAAAGGATCCACAAACATAGCCAACTAATTATACTGAACTTACACCACAGTTACAGAAATACCAATCTTCAAAGATTAGAATAAATCAGTGCAAGAACTCTAGAAATATAAAAAGCCAGAGTGTCCCTGTTGACCTCAAAACAAGTCTAATAGCTCCCCAGAAATGGTTTTTCACGAGTCTGAAATGACTGAAATGACATAGACTTCAGGATCTGGGTGTCAATGAAACTTATTGAGATTCAGGAGAAAGTTGTAATCCAATTCAAGGAATCCAAAGAATTCAGTGAAATGACCCAAGAGATGAGAAACAAAATGGGCTTTTTAGGAAACAACCAAACAGAGCTTCTAGAACTTAGAAACTCACTATGAGAATTTCATAATACAATTGGAAGTATTAGCAGCAGAATAGATCAAACTGAGTAAAGAATCTCAGAGCTTGAATACTGTTTTTTTCAAATCACCTCAATCACACAAAAAACACAGACAAAAGAAATTAGAAAATGAATGAAACCTCCAAGAAATATGGAATGATGTAAGGAAACCAAGCCTATGATTTGTCAGCATTCTCGACAGAGAAGGAAAGTGAATAATAAACTTGGAAAATATATTTGACGTGAAGAGGTTGACACCAGTCTCGGTGAAGAGGTTGACATGCAAATCAAAGTGGTACAGATAATGGTGGTCACATACTATATAAGATGACCATCCCCAAGGATCATAGTAATCAGATTCACACACACACACACGCACACACACACACACACTTAAAGGCAGCTAGAGAGAAGGGTTAAATCACATACAGAGAGAACTCCATCAGGCAAGCAGTAGAACTCTCAGCAGAAAACTTAGTAGCCAGAAGATATTGGGGGTCTATTTTCAGCATCCTTAAAGACAAAAAATTTCAACCAAGAATTTCATATCCTTACAAATAAGCTTCATAAATGAAGGAGAAATAAAATTATTCTCAGACAAGAAAATGCTGAGAGAATAGTTTTCAACTAGATCAACCTTAAGGAAGTGCTAAACATGGATTCAAAAGAATGACACCAGCTGTCACAGAAACACTCAAGCTCACAGCTTTCATGTGCTATAAAACAACTGTGCAATCAAGTCTGTATAGCAAACAGCTAATAGCGTGACTTGAATAAAATCACATGTATCAATACCAACCTTGAATATAAATGAGCTAAATTTCCCAATTAAAAGGCAGAGTGTTGGCTAAGCAAGGTGGCGCATGCCTGTAATCCCAGGTCTTTTGGAAGTCAAGGCAGGTGGATCACATGGTCAGGAGTTTGAGACCAGCCTGACCAACATGGTGAAACCCCACCTCTATTAAAATGACAAAAAAGACAAAACACAAAAATTATCTGGATATGGTGGTGTGTGCCTGTAATCCCAGCTACTCAGGAGGCTGAGGCAGGAGAATTGCTTGAACCTGGGAGGTGGGGGTTGCAGTGAGCCGAGATTGCACCATTGCACTCCAGCCTGGGTGACAGAATGAGATTCTGTCAAAACAAACAAACAAAAAAAGAATGTCAGGCTGGATGAAAAAACAAGACCCAACCATCTGTGGTCTCTGAGAGGCCCATCTCACATGTAATGATATTCACAGGCTCAAAGTGAAAGGATGTAGAAAGATCTATCATATAAACAAAAAAGAGCAGGATTTTCTAGTCTTTTTATCAGATAAAATAGATTTTTAAACTAGCAACAGTGAGGAAAGATAAAGAAGGGCATTATAAAATTATAAAGGTTTTAATTCAACAAGAAGACTGACCCATCTTAAACATGTATGCATCCAACATTGGAGCACTCAGATTCACAGCAAAAAATCTTCATAACGTAAGAAAAGTCTTAGACAGCTACATAATAATATTAGGAGGTTTCAAAACCCCACTGACAGTGTTAGACAGATTATTGAAGCAGGAAACTAACAAAGAAATTCAGGTCTTCACCTCAACACTTGACCAATTGCACTTAATAGACAGCTACAAAATACTCCACCCAACAACCATGGAATATACATTCAACTCGTGTACGTGGAACATGCACTACATGGTCAGTCATACTTCAAGTATCAATAAATTAAAATATTTAATCTTACCAAACACATTCTTGGACCAGAGTGAAATAAAAATAGAAATCAATATCAAGATCTCTGAAAACTACACAAATACATGGAAGTTAAACAACGTTGTTATGAGAAACTCCTAGCTAAACATTGAAATTAAGGCATAAACCAGTAGCTGCAACACTAGAAAAATGACGGAGCAAAAGCAAAGAAAATCCCTTTGTTTCCAGAAAATCTCCTAAAAAAGAGGCAGGCTTATTAAGCCCTCAAAGCCACTCAGGCAAAGCAGGCAGTTCTGGCAAAGAAGGAGCAGAGAAAAGGAAAACGACTCAGGTTTAAGTGACTGGAATCATTCCTACATGATTTCCAGTGGCAGAAACATGGCAAAGTGCATCTCAGCCATCTAGAAGTGAAACCTCTTGCCTTGGAATTGCCAGATAAACATTCCTTGGCCTTTGTTATATGCATCAGAAGGATTCATGTTGTGAGTTTACTGGTTCAGAGAACTATTGCAAGACTTCCCCTAAAGAAAAATTTTAGTGGTGTCTTTTTAAAAGTCATCACCCAGAACCTAAAAACGCTTCATAAAGTGGAAACTTATGTGATCTAGGGATTTACAAATCTGAATTCTGTCCAGGAACTCATTTTGAAATGTGGACAAGCCAAAGTCAACAATAAGACCATCCCTCTGACAGACAACACAGTGATTGAGGAGCACCTGGGGAAGTTTGGTGTCATTTGCTTGGAAGACCTCATTCATGAAACTGCCTTCCCAGGGAAGCATTTCCAGGAGATCTCATGGTTCTTGTGCCCCTTTCACCTCTCAGTGACCCCTTCATGCTACCAAAAATAGAGTGAGCTTCCTTAAGGAGATGGGCACACCTGGCTATTGGAGTGAACACATCAATCAGCTCATTCACCAGCTAAACTAGACTCAGGTACCAAACTGCAATAAATTTTTATCAATGAAATGGAAACACTTTTTTTGTTTTGTTTTGTTTTTGGGGGGTGTGTGTGTGTGGAATTTTTATCAAATATCTTCAGAGAGTATTATTTCCTACTTTATTTTCAAAAACTGGAAAGGAAGGGTCAAAGAAAAGACAGGAACTGGCCAGATGTGGTGGCTTACACCTGTAATCCCAGCACTTTGGGAGGCAAAGGCAGGCAGATCACCTGATGTCAGGAGTTAGAGACCAGCCTGACCAAAATGGAGAAATTCCGTTTTTACTAAAAATATAAAAATTAGCTGGGCGTTTTGGTTCATACCTGTAATCCCACCTACTCAGGAGGCTGAGGCAGGAGAATCACTTGAACCTGGGATGCAGAGGTTGCGGTGAGCTAAGATCGCACCATTGCACTCCAGCCTGAGCAACAAGAGCAAAACTCCATTAAAAAAAAAAAAAAAAAAGAGAGAGGCTTGATCCAAGATGGCTGAGTAGGAGCAGCTCTGGATTGGAGCTCCCAGCGAGAGCATGGAGGGTGAGTGGTCACTGCATTTTCAGATGGATTTTTATTGCCCACAGACTAGGAGATTCCTGTGCAGAGGAGCACCACGAGTCTCCAATGTGGCTGTTTCAGCCAGCACGGCGGGTCTCTACACATGAAAAAAAACATGGATCAGGGCGCCATTTCAGCTGGTGACTGGAGCACCTGGGACACAGAGTCGCCTGTTCAACTGATAAAAAGGGACTGAAATAGGGAGGCAGGCCAGGAGATTCCCAGGTGAAAAAGCGCCACGAGTCTCCAGCACGGCTGTTTCAGCCTGCTCAGTGGATCTCTGCCCAAAATCTCACACAAATCCAGTGTCTTTTCACCTGGTGACTGGAACGCCTGGGAGACAGAGTCGCCTGTTCAACTGAAAAAAGGGAACTGAAACAGGGAGCCAGGCCAGGAGATTCCCAAGTGAAAAAGTGCCACAAGCCCCCAGCGCAATCCGGACACCATTTCAACAGGTGACTGGAAAGCCTGGGAAACAGAGTCGCCCATTCAACTAAAAAAAATGGAGTCTGAGGTAGGGAGCCACGTGATCAGGCACAGCTGGTCCCACCACCACAAAGACCAGCAATCAGAAATGCTCTGGATTGAGAGTTTCAAAGCAAGCACAGCTGAACCCAGGATGGTCCAGCTCTGTGGGAGAGGGGCATTCACCATTACTGAGGCAGTCCACTACTACTGAGGTAGTCTGCCATTGCCGAGGCAGTTCTAACTAGACCCCTATGAACAGGACTGCAGGGAAGTTTACACAGCAGCGGGGCGGAGCCCACAGCAGCTCAGCAATATCTCTGTTCGTAGACTGTGACTAGGCTGCCTCCTTGCTGGGGCAGGGCATGCCTGAAAAAAGGCAGCAGCATGACAGAAACTTATAAACAAAGCCCCACCTTCCAGGGAGAGAGAACATGGGAAATAAAAGGCTGTTATGAGTTCTGCTGCAGCAGAGTTAAACGAACCTGCCCAGCAGCTCTGAATGGAAGAACAGAGCCCACAGCTCAGCATTTGAGCTCCTATAAAGGACAAACTGTCTCCTCAAGCAGCTCCCTGACCCTCGTATATCCAGAGTCAACTCATAAAGGAGAGCTCAGACTGACATCTGGCAGGAATCCTTCTGGGACAAACATAGCAGAAGAAGAAACTGGCAGCAACCCTTACTGTTCTGCAGCCACTGCAGGTGAGCCCCAGGCAAGCAGAATCTGGAGTACACCTCCAATAGTCCTACAGCAGAGGGGCCTGACTGTTAGAAGGAAAACTAAAAAACAGAAATAACATCATCAGCAACAAACAGGATGTCCACTCAGAAACCCCAACAGAATTAACATCATCAGCAACAAACAGGATGTCCACTCAGAAACCCCAACTGAAAGTCACCAACTACAAAGACCATAGGTATATAAATCCCAAAGATGGGAAGAAACCAGTGCAAAAAGGATGAAAACACCCCAAACCAGATTCCCTCTCCTCCTCCATTTGATCACAATTCCTCACCAGACAGGGAACAAGACTGGATGGAGAATGAGTCTGATGAATTGACAGAAACTTCTCTGAGCTAAAAGAACATGTTCTAACACAATGCAAAGAAACTAAGAAAGTGGAAAAAGGTTTGACAAAATGCTAATGAGAATAAACAGCTTAAAGAGGAATATAAATGAATTGATAGAGCTGAAAAACACAGTACAAGAACTTCGCAAAGCATACACAAGTTTCAATAGCTGAATTGACAAGGCAGAAGAAAGGATATCAGAGGTCAAAGATCAACTCAATGAAATAAAATGAGAAAGCAAGATTAGAGAAAAAAAGGTAAAAAGAAATAAACAAAGCTTCAAAGAAATATGGGATTATGTTAAAGGTCTAATTTACATTTGACAGGTGTACCTGAATGTGACGGAGAGAATGAATCCAAGCTGGGAAAAACTCTTCAGAATATTATCCAGGAGAACTTCCCCAACCTAGCAAGCCAGGCCAACATTCAAGTCCAGGAAATACAAAGAACACCACAAAGATATTCCTAAAGAAGAGCAACCCCAAAGCACATAATCATCAGATTCACCAGAGTTGAAATGAAGGAGAAAATGCTAAGGGCAGCCAGAGAGAAAGGTCGGATTACCCACAAAGGGAAGCCCATCACACTCACAGCAAATCTCTCAGCAGAAACCCTACAAGCCAGAAGGGAGTGGGGGCCAATATTCAACATCCTTAAAGAAAAGAACTTTTAACCTAGGATTTCATATCCATCCGAGTTTCATAAGCGAAGAAGAAATAAAATACTTTAGGAACAAGCAATTACTCAGAGATTTCATCACTACATGGCCTGCTTTAAAAGAGCTCCTGAAAGAAGTGCTAAACAGAAAGGAACAACCAGTACCAGCCCCTCCAAAAATATACCAAATGGTAAAGAGCAGTGACACAATGAAGAAACTGCATCAACTAACAGGCAAAACCACCAGCTAGCATCAAAATGGGAGGATCAAATTAACACATAACAATATTAACTCTAAATGTAAATGGGCTAAATGCCCCAATTGAAAGACACAAATTGGCAAATTGTATAAAAAGCCAAAACCCATAGGTGTGCTGTATCTAGGAAACTCATCTCACATGCAGAGATAGACATAGGTTCTGAATAAAGGGATGGAGAAAGCTTTACCAAGCAAATGGAGAGAGAGAAAAAAAGCAGGAGTTGCAATCCTTGTCTCTGATAAAGTAGAATTTAAACCAACAAAAATCAAAAGAGACAAGGAAGGACATTACATAATGGTAAAATGATCAATGCAAAAAGAAGAGTCAATGATCCTAAATATATACACACGCAATACAGGAGCACCCAGATACATAAGGCAACTTCTTAATGACTTACAAAGAGACTTAGACTCCCACAGAATATTAGTGGGAGACTTTAACACTCCACTGTTAATATTAGACAGATTAACGAGATAGGAAATTAACAAGGATATCCAGTACTTGAACTCAGACCTGGACCAAGCAAACTTAATAGACATTTACAAAACTCCTCAGCAAATGCAAAAGAAAGGAAATCATAACAAACAGCCTCTCGACCACAGTGCAATCAAATTAGAACTCAGAATTCAGAAACTAACTCAGAGCCACACAGCTTCATGGAAACTGAACAACTGGCTCTTGAATGTTGACTGGATAAACAATGAAATGAAGGCAGAAAGAAAGATGTACTTTGAAACCAACGAAAATGAAGACACAACATACCAGAATCTCTGGGACACATTTAAAGCGGTGTCTAGAGGAAAATATATAGCAATAAATGCACACGTGAGAAGCAAGGAAACATCTAAAATTGACACCCTATCGTCAAAATGGAAAGAGCTGGAGCAGCAAGACCAAAAAAACTCAAAACCTAGCAGAAGACAAGAAATAACTAAGATCAGAGCAGAATTAAAGGAGATAGAGTCACAAAAAAAAAGTCTTCAAAAAAATCAATAAAACCAGGAGCTGGTTTTTTGAAAAGATCAAAATAATAGACAGACCACTAGCCAGGTTAATGAAAAGGAAAAGAGAGAATAATAAAATAGATGCAATAAAAAACGATAAAGGGGATATCACCACAGATTCCACAGAAATACAAACCACCATCAGAGATTGCTACAAACAACTCTATGCACATAAACCAGTAAACCTGGAAGAAATGGATAAATTCCTGGACACTTGCATCCTCCCAATCCTAAACCAGGAAGAAATCGAAACCCTGAATAGACCAATAACAGGGGCTGAATTTAGGCAGCAATTAATAGTCTACCTACCAAAAAAAAAAAAAAAAAAAAAAAAAAAAAAAAAAAAAAAAAAAAAAAAAAAAAAAAAAAAAAAAAAAAAAAAAAAAAAAAAAAAAAAAAAAAAAAAAAAAAAAAAAAAAAAAAAAAAAAAAAAAAAAAAAAAAAAAAAAAAAAAAAAAAAAAAAAAAAAAAAAAAAAAAAAAAAAAAAAAAAAAAAAAAAAAAAA
>PVKP010019570.1:0-24188 GCA_004027715.1 Plecturocebus donacophilus | reverse complement strand
GGTCCAGATGGGTTCATGGCATAATTCAAAGAGGAGCTGGTACCATTCCTTCTAAAACTATTCCAAACAATTCAAAAAGAGGGAATCCTTCCCAAATCATTTCATGAGACTAAAATCATCCTGATAGCAAAACCAGCAGAGACTCAACAAGAAAAGTAAACTTCAGGCCAATATCCATGATGAATATAGATGCAAAAATCTTCAATAAAATACTGGCAAACCGATTGCAACAGCTCATCAAAAAGCTTATTCATCACGATCAAGTAGGCTTCATCCCAGGGATTTAAGGCTGGCCCAACGTATGCAAGTCTATAAAGGTAATTCACCATAGAAACAGAACCAAAGACAAAAACCACATGATTATCTCAACTGATGCAGAGAGGGCCTTTGACAAAATTCAACAGCCCTTTATGCTAAAAACTCAGAATAAACTAGGTATTGATGGAACATATCTCAGAATAATAAAAGCTATTTATTACAAAATCACAGCCAATATTATAATGAATGGGCAAAAACTGCAAGCATTCACTTTGAAATCTGGCAGTAGACAAGCATGTCCTCTCTCACCACTCCTATTCAATATAGTATTGGAAGTTCTAGCCAGAGCAATCAGGCAAGAAAAAGAAATACAGGATATTCAATTAAGAAAGGAAAAATCAAATTGTCTCTGTTTGCAGACACCATCACTGTATAGGTAGAAGAACCCATAGTCTCAGCCCCAAATCTCCTGAAACTGATAAGCAACTTCAGCAAAGTCTGAGGATACAAAATCAGTGTACAAAAATCACAAGCATTCCTATACACCAATAACAGACTTAAAGAGAGCCAAATCAAGACTGAACCCCCATTCACAATTGCTACAAAGAGAATAAAATACCTAGGAATACAACTAACAAAGAATGTAAAGGACCTCTTCAAAGAGAACTACAAACCACTGCTCAACAAAATAAGAGAGGACACAAACAGATGGAGAAACATTCCATGTTCATGGTTAGGAAGAATCAATATCATGAAAATGGCCATATCACCCAAAGTAATTTAGAGATTCAACACTGTCCCCACCAAGTTACAAATGACTTTCTTCATAGAACTGGAAAAAACCACTTTAATCTTCTTTCTTTCTTTTTTTTTTTTATTAAGATGGGGTTTCACCATGATGGCCAGACTGGTCTTGAACTCCTGACCTCAGGTGATCCACCCACCTCGGCCTCCCAAAGTGCTAGGATTACAGGCATGAGCCACCACGCCCGGCCACTTTAATCTTCATATGGAACCAAAGAGAGCCCACATAGCCAAGTCAATTCTACGCAAAAAGAACAAAGCTGTAGGTATCACACTACATGTCTTCAAAGTATAATATGAGGCTACAGTAATCAAAGCAGCGTGGTACTGGTACCAAAACAGAGATATAGACTGATGGAACAAAACAGAGGCCTCAGAGACAATGCCACACATCTACGACCATCTGATCTTTGACAAATCTCACAAAAACAAGCAATGGGGAAAGGATTCCTGTTTAATAAATGGTGTTGGGAAAACTGGCTCACAGTGTGCAGAAAGCAGAAACTGGATCCTGTCATGACACCTTAAACTAAAATTAACTCCAGATGGATTAAAGACTTAAATGTAAGACATATCACCATAAAAACCCTAGAATATAACCTAGGCAAAACCATTCAGGACATAGGCATAGGCAAGGACTTCATGACTAAAACACCAAAGGCATTGGCAACAGAAGCCAAAATAGACAAACGGGACCTAATTAAACTCCAGAGCTTCTGCACAGCAAGAGAAACAATCATTAGGGTGAACCAGCAACCAACAGAAAGGTAAAAAATGTTTGCAATGTACCCATATGACAAAGGGCTAATATCCAGAATCTACAAAGAACTAAAACAGATTTACATGGAAAAAACAAACAAACCCATCCAAAAGTGGGCAAAGGATATGAACAGATACTTTTCAAAAGAAGAAATATATGAGGCCAACAAACATATGAAAAAATGCTGATGATCACTGGTCATTAGAGAAATGCAAATCAAAACCTCATTTGATACCACCTCATGCCAGTTAGAATGATGATCAGTGAAAAATCTGGAGACAACAGATGCTGGAGAGGATATGGAGGTATAGGAAAACTTTTATACTGTTCATGGGAGTGTAAATTAGTTCAACCATTGTGGAAGACAGTGTGGCGATTCCTCAAGGACCTAGAAATAGAAATTCAATTTGACTCAGCAATCCCATTACTGGGTATATACCCAAAGGATTATACATCATTCTATCATTAGTAAACATGTACATGTATGTTCATTGTGGCACTGTTTACAATAGCAAAGACCTGGAACCAACCCCAATGCCCAGTGATGATAGACTGCACAAAGGAATTGTCAGACATATACACCATGGAATACTATTCAGCCATAAAAAATGATGAGTTTGTGTCCTTTCTAGGTACATCGATGAATGTGGAAACCATCATTCTCAGCAAACTGACACAAGAACAGAAAACAAAACACCACATGTTCTCACTCATAGGTGGTTTTGAACAATGAGAACACATGGAAATAGGGAGGGGAGCATCACACTCTGAGGTCTGTTGGAGTGTCCAGGAGCTAGGGGAGGGATAGCAGGGGGTGGGGGATTTGGGGAGGGATAACATTAGGAGAAATGCTTAATGTAGATGACAGGGGGATGGATGGAGGAAACCACCGTGGCATGTGTATACCTATGTATCAATCCTGCACAATCTACCCATGTACCTCATAACTTGAAGTATATAAAAAAATCAATATGTCCAGGAGGTGGTTTCTTGAAAAGATTAGCAAAATAAATAGATCTCTAGCCAGACTAATAAAGAAGAAAAGAGGGAATAATCAAATAGATAGAAAAATAAATTTAAAGAGGATATCAGCATTGATCCCACAGAAATACTAACTACCATCAGATAATACTATAAACATCTCCACACAAATAAACAGGAAAATCTAGAAGAAATGGATAAATTCCTGAACACATAACACTTCCAAGACTAAACCAGGAAGAAGTCTAATCCTTGAATAGATCAAACACAGAAACACCACATGTTCTCACTCATAAGTGGAAGTTGAGCCATGAGAACACATTTACATGGGGGGCGGCGGAACATCACATACCAGGGCCTGTTGGGGGTTGGGGAGCTAGGGAAGGAATATCATTAGGAGACATACCTAATATAGATGATGGGTTGATGTGTGCAGCAAACCACCATGGCTCATGCATACCTATGTAACAAACGTTGACCTTCTGTATATGTATCTCAGAACTTAAAGTATAATAAAAAATTCAAATTGTAACCTCTGCTTATTTTCTGGTTTCCATTTGCTTGGTAGATTTTTCTCCCATTTTGAAATTTTCAGGCTATGAGTGTCATTGCATGTGATATTGGTCTGTTGAAGACAACATACCAATGAGTCTTTCTTCTTTATCTGGCTTGCCTCTCTGCCTTTTAACTGGGCATTAGCCTGTTTACATTCAATGCTAGTACTGATATGTGTGGATTTGCTGCTGTCATCATTTTGTTACTTGGTTATTATGCAGACTGGTTTGCTTTATGGCTTTTTAGTATAACTGGTCTGTGTAGTTAAGTGTGTTTTTGTACTGGTCTGTAACTATCCATTATTTCTGTATTTAGTGCTTCTTCCAGGAGCTCTTATAAGGCACATCTAGTGGCAACAAATTTTCTTAGAATTTGCTTTCCTGAAAAAGACTTTATTTCTCTTTTGTTTATGAAGCTTAGTTTGGCTGGATGTAAAACTCTGGGTTACACATTTTTGTTTTTAAGGATTGTTATATATAGGTTCCCAATCTCTTCTGGCATGTAGCATTTGTGCTGAGAAGTCTGTTGTTAGTTTGTTGGGCCTTTTCTCAGTGACCTGCCTTTTCTCTCTAGCCTTTAACACTTTTTTCTTTCATTTCAACTGCAGAGAATCTGATAGTTATGTGCCGTGGGGATGACCTCACAAAGCATTTTGTGTGGGTCCTCAGCATTTTCTGAATTTGAATATTGGCCTCTCTAGCTAGGTTGGATAACTTTCTCATTGGTGATATCCTTAAATATGTTTTCTAATTTGCCTTCTTTCTTCCTATCTTTTTTGGAATGTCAACAAGTCCTAGATTTGGTACCTTTATGTTAGCCCAAAATTTATGGAGGTTGTGTTTATTATTTTTTAAAGTCTTTTTATTTTTGTTTGAATTTTTTTATTTTAGAAAGCCGTTCTTCAAGCTTCAATATGTATTTCTCAGCTTGGGTGTTCTGTTGCTAATGCTTGTGATTTCATTTTGTAGTGTGTTTTTCTGCTCTATCAGGTTAGTTGTATTCTTTTCTATACTATTTTGTCTTTTAGCTCCTGTATCTTTTTAATATTACTCCTAGCTTCCTTAGATTGGATTTTAACATTTTCCTGGATCTCAGTGATCTTCATATCTATATTCTGAATTATATTTTTGTAATTTCAACGATCTCCTCCTGGTTAAGAACCCTTGCTTGAGAAGTAGTGTGGTTGTTTGGAGAAAAGAAGACATTTTGGCTTTTTGAATTGTCAGAGTTCTTGTCCTGATTCTTCCTCATTTTTGTTGGACTGTTGCTTCTTTAATATTTAAAGTTGCTGTTTTTTGGATGAGTTTTTTTTTCCTTTTATTCTATTTGTTAACCTTGGGTGATTTGATTGTGGCATAAGGTGAGTTCAGTTGACTGGCTGCATTTCTGGAATATTTAAGGTGGCTAGAGCTTAGCTCAGTACTCCTGGATTGCAATCCTCTAATTCTGGGGAACTCGTTTCAGGTCCCCCTTTCTTCCCTGGCTTGTAAAGGTCAGGAACCTTCTGGGTGGGCTGAGGTGCTCTTGGACCACTAGAAAGACCAAGGTGCTGCCAGACCACTGGTCACAATAATTCAATGGATGGAGCCAGTCAAAGCACTTCATAGGTAAATGGCAGCAGTATCTGCCCTTATTGTTATGTGCCAGTTGCAACTACCACTTCAGTATGTATGTGTTTTTGCTGGTCAGCTGCAGCAGGATGCTAGCAGGTGCCAGGGTGCTGGCCTTTGTGCGGGTATTCACAGCAATTGCCAGTATTGACAGCATTGTCTTTTGTGGTCATTCACAGCAGTGGCTGGCCATCATGCAGGTGTTTGCAGCAATTGGTTGCATTAACAGCACGACTAGGGGGATAGGGCTTCCTGGCAGCAACTGTGCATACATTCACACCGGTGGTGGTGTTGTCATGAGGATGGGGTGCTCTGATTGGCATAGGTTTGTGTAGGCCCTCTGTGCATGTTTCTGCAGATGGCAGTGGCTGCTTGGGGTGTAAGTGGGTCCACTTTTTCCATGCCTAGTTTCTGTTGGCAGCTGTTTCAGCACAGAAAGGGGGCACTGGTGGGGGCAGCACTGATGTGCTTTCTGCTTCCAATGATCTGACACATTGGTTGCACAGCAGGGGGAAGGGGTAGCACACATAATTGCAGTGGCATGGAAAGGTTCACACAATTATGTGTGCTGGTAGAGAAGGAAAGATAAGGTCCACCCACACAAAGCACCAGTAAAGCAATGTTGGAGGTCATTGTGGATGAGTGCATGTTGGCAAAGTGGCACAGATGAGGCTGCCATAGTGGAAAGGTATAAGCTAGGTGGGATTGTCTGCTGGGGCAGCTCTGTTCCAGAACTCTGCAGGTCATATCCTGTCTACCAGCACAGGAACTATGATGCAGATCTCCAGGAAGTACCTAGGGGCTGCACTGCAAGCAGGTATGGCCAGGCTGGGGCCCTGGAAGAAGACAGCAGAATGTGTGGTGCTCAGATTGGACTGACCTTGTCTCATGGGCAAAACCACCCTGCAGGGTTCAGGTCTGACACCTCTCCTAGGCCTGTAGTCTCCTGTGGGAGCTAGTCAAGAGTAGTGGCATGAGCAACCATTGCTGTGTTCATCCAGATGTTCTGGCATCAAGTCTTCCAGGCTCTGCTCCAGCTTGCGTTCTGTCCCTACCATGTCTCTGAGCAGCTTTCCCTGCTAATCCAAGTGTCCATGGTGGTCAAGGGTATTTTTCCTGCTATGATTCTAGAGGCCCATGGTGAAAGTAGGTTGCTCCTTGACTGTTCGATTTACCTTTTCCCCAGGTGTTTTTGGGAGTGAGGAGCAAGTCCCAGTGAACAGTAGCCCTGTGCATTGTTCCTAACTTCCTCCCCATTCAGTCCAACATCTGTGTCTTCCCTCCATCCACCCTCAATGCCTTCTCTCTGAAGATCTGCTAGGAGTGTGCCAGTCATCCTAATGCCCCAACTTTTTGTGGGGGATGTTCCTTCTGGCTACATCTAGAGAAAAATGTTATTTTTATTTAATAATTTTTAAACATTCTTTTCTGCGACCCTTTTAGGAATGCCCAATTCTTCTGGACTCATGAACCGTCGTGATGCCATTTCCAAAACAGATGCCACTGTGGTAGCATTACTGAAGGAAGCTGGTGCCATTCCCCTTGGCATAACCAACTGTAGTGAGTTGTGTATGTGGTATGAATCCAGTAACAAGATCTATGGCCGATCCAACAACCCTTATGATTTACAGCATACCGTAGGTGGAAGTTCTGGTGAGTTGGACATTTTAGTAGGACATCAACATCTGTGCTAAAAGTAATAATGATGAATTGTATTAATTAACATGATACAGTATAGCATCTATAACCTATAAGAATGGACACAAAATCCCAGTATATGTGTATGTTGATGGAGAAGAAATGCGGGTCATGTAAGAGCCTTGGTCAACTCTGATATTTTGAAGATGGATACAGGAGAAGTAGCCAGCAAAGGGAATTGAGAATAAGCTACAAGTGACATAGATGGGAAACATAATAAAGTATATAGAGACTAGAAAAAAAGTGCATAGAGACTAGAATTAACAAAGCTTTTATTAAACCTGAATGAATGCTTATGTGGGTTAGCAAAATATGTTCAATCTTCTGGGTGCTAAATCTACATAGACATTTGACACTTCTTTTACTATGTGACCTTGATCACATGAAGTAGGTGCTCAGGAGGTCAGTTTCCTTTGCTTATGAAATGGCCACATTAAAGAAATCAGACTTGTAACGTTACTGTGATGATAAAAATTTTAAGTGTGACTTCAGGTTTCTGGTCTAGCATATACGGAGTTTAGAAGTTTTTACTCCAATTCACACAATAAGAACCAAAGTGGAAAAAACTGAAAATTAACCACTTTTAGATTTATCAATATGATGAGGTAATGGGAAAACAGTAGTTTTCCACAAAACTGAATGAAAAGACAGGCAGATGTAAAGAATCAAAACTTGGTAGAACAGAAGCCTAGAGCAGAAAATTTTAGAGGAACCTAGAGCAGAAAATTTTAGAGGAACAGAGATAAAATCCTAAGCTATAATTGATGAATTACTGGAGGTTCAGTGTGAAAAAGTTTGAGAGTCAAAATTTATGACGGTGGGTGAGTCTTAGGGGCCCCACACAATTTCAAAAGTTTTACCCTCAGGAGCCCTATTGTGTTCCCAAGTGAAGATTGAAAAGAAATATTCTCCTGCTTCTTGCATGAGGAGGGAAAAAGTAGCCATTTTGAAACACGACTTTCAAAGCATACTCTTCTTCTAACAAGGAATGTCCTCAGGGAAACTATTTTATCAGAACCTAACTGAGTGAAGTTTTACAAAAAACTAATGGACTTGACCTAGAGGAAAGAAAATATACAACTCCAGTCTTCTCTAGGCTTTCTGTCCTACTGAAGGGGTCAAAGCAGAATAAAATTGGGAAGCACATGTTAGGGTCACAGAGCAGAGGAACACTCTAACTAAATGAGTGAGACCTAATCATATGACTATAAAATACTTCCTCTCCTTGCCTTTATACCAATCCACTACACAAATAGGGATTTTGTATAACGGGCGTTCTAAATAAACTGGAAGAACTGTACATCATAGGTGCTATTTAAGAAGCCTCTAGGGAAACCCAAAGACAACAAGGGAGGTGAAAACAACGGCACCGGTTAAAAATATTACACCTGACATCTATGGCTACAGGAGACACTAAGCACAGACTAACCCCTAGCCATGTAAACATAAAAGATCACCTTAAAAGTCAAATACTTCAAGTTCTTTTATCTCAGTACATCATGTTTAGCTTTCAACAAAACAATTAAAAGACAAAAATCACAGTTTGAAAAGACAAAGCAAGCATCAAGATTACATTCAAATATGGCAGAGATATTGAGATTATCAGACTGAGAATTGTCTAATAAGGACTATAATGGAAAAAATGTTGAATATGCTAGCAAAGATCTGTAATATAAGAAGACAGATGAGAACTTCAAGAATCAAAAAGAAATGCTAGAAATAAAAATCATAAAATAAAAGAAGAACATCTTTGATGTGCTCATCAATATATTGTACACAAAATAGGAAACCTTCAGTGAAGTGGAAGATCTGTCAACAGGAACTTCTGAAACTGAAATGTAAAAAGGAAGAAAAATAATGAAAAAGACAGAACAGACTATCTAATAACTGTGGGAGTACAAATTCATAGACTACACATATATAATCGGAACAGCAGGAAGAGAAGAAAGAGGTTTTAAGAAACAACAGAATAAATGTTTGAAAAAAATCTACACCTAGCATACTATTTCATCCTTAGAAGATGAAAGAAAAAGAAAAAAATAAGAAAAAAACATACATTATCTATATAAGAGCAAAGATAGAATTATATTGGTCATTTCTTCAGAAACCATGCAAACAATAAGAGATGGGGGTCCACTCTGGGGGGCCAAGGCAGGTGGATCACTTGTGGTTAGGAGCTTGAGACAAGTCTGGCCAACATGGTGAAACCCCGTCTCTACTAAAAATACAAAAATTAACCAGTAGTGGCAGCAGGCGCCTGTAATACCAAGCTACTTGGGAGGCTGGGGCAGAGTAATCACTTGAATTCAAGAGGCAGAATTTGCAGTGAACTGAGATCATGCCACCACATTCGTCTGGGTGACAGAGGGAGATTCTGTCTCAAAAACAAAAGATGGGAGTCAAATATTTAAACCATCGATGTAATCATTAACTTAAACCTATCTAGCAGAACTATTCTTCTAAAGTGAAAAAGAAATAAAGATACTCTGAGACAAAGAAATATTGAGGGAATTTGTTGCCAGTACAGCAACAGAGCAAGAAATGTTAAAATATGTCCTTCAGAGAGAAGAAAAATAATACAGACCAAAAACTTGAATTCATGTAAAAAAAAGTTGAAATGAATGAAATTGTTAAATGGGATGAAATAAAGGAATTGAGAATGTTCTTTTATAAGATAATCACACTACTTGGGAGGTGGAAGATGTCATTTGAGGGAGACTTGAGGTAGTTCTAAAGGAATATTGCAAACACAAGGGCAAATATTAAAGTAAAAAAAGTATTCTTTAAGTGACAACAGAGGAGAATAAATAGAAACATACAATGTAGTTAATTAAAACCAGAGACAGCCTCCCACACAAAAATAGTGGGAGAACTTAACACCCCACTGAAAACATTAAACAGATCATTGAGACAGAATATTAACAAAGATATTCAGGATGTGAACTTAGCTCTGGATCAGGTGGACCTGATAGATATCTTCAGAAATTTCCACCCCAAACAATAGAAAACACATTCTTCTCATCATCACATGGCACTTACTCTAAAATTTATCACATAATTTGAAGGAAAACATCCCTTGGCTGGGCATGGTGACTCATGCCTGTAATCTTAGCACTTTGGGAGGCTGAGGTGGGCAGATCATGAGGTCAAGAGATTGAGACCATCCTGGCCAACATGGTGAAACCCCATCTTTATGAAAAATACAAAAATTAGCTGGGCATTGTGGCATATGCCTGTAGTCCCAGCTAGTGGGGAGGCTGAGACAGGAGAAGGGCTTGAATCCAGGAGGTGGAGGTTGCAGTGATCCAAGATTATGCCACTGCACTCCAGGCAGGCAATGGAGCATGAGTGTCCAAAAAAAAAAAAAAAAAAAAGAAAAAGAAAAAAGAAAAAAAAAAAGAATTCCTCATTAAATGTGCAAAGAAACTTAAATCATGTATAAATAACAGTCTCTCAGATCACAGCACCATCAGACTAGAGCTCAAGATAAAGAAAGTCACCCCACACCACACAACTACATGGAAATCAAACAACCTGCTTCTGAATGACTTCTGGATAAATAATGAAGTTAACACAGACATCAAGAAGCTCTTTGAAACTAATGAGAACAAAGACACAGTCTACCAGAATCTCTGAGCTATGACTAAAGCACTGTTGAGGGGGAAATGTATAGCACTAAATGCCCACATCAAAAAGCTAAAAAGATCTCAACTCAACAGTCTAACATCACTACTAAAAGTAGTAGTGATGTAAGAGCAAACAAACCCCAAAGCTAGGAGAAAACAAGAAATAACCAAGATTAGAGCAGAACTGAAGGAGATAGAGACATGAAAAATTCTTCAAAAAATTAATGAATCTAGAAACTGTTTTTCTGAAAAGAAAAAAAGAAGAAACAGACCACTAGCTAGACTAAAATAGAAAAGAGAAGAATTAAATAGACAAAATCAGAAACGATAAAGGGGTTATTACCACTGACCCCACAGATATGCAAACAACTATCAGAGATCACTTCATACACCTTTATGGACAAAACTAGAAAATTTAGAAGAAATGGAAAAAATTTCTGGATTTGTACACCCTCATAAGAGTGAACCAAGAAATAATTGAATCTCTAAAGAGAACAACAATGAATTCTAAAATTGAGGCAGTAATAAATAGCCTAACAAAACAAAACAAAACAAAACAAAAAGCCTAGGACCAGATGGATTTATTGCTGAATTCTCCCTCAGGTACAAAGAGGAGTTGGTACCATTTCTGCTGAAATTATTCCAGAAAATTGAAAAAGAGGGACTTTTTTTTTCTAACTCATTTTATGAGGCCAGCATCATCCAGATAAGAAAACCTGGCAGAGAAAGAATAAAAATAGAAAACTTTAGACCAATATCCTTGAACATCGATGCAAAAATCCTCAATAAAATACTGGTAAATAGAATTTAGCAGCACATCAAATAGCTTATCTACCACAAACAAGTTGGCTTCATCCCTAGGATACGAGTTTGGTTCAACATATGCAAATCAATAAATGTCACTTGTTGCACGAACAGAACTAAAGATAATAAAACACATGATTATTTCAATACATGGAGAAAAGGCTTTTACTGAAATTCAACATCTCTTTGTATTAAAAACTTTCAATAAACTACTTATTGAAGGAACATACCTCTAAATAGTAAGATCTATATATGACAAACTCACGGTCAATATATCATTCTGAATAGGCAAAAGCTGGAATGAGCAAAAGCATTCCCATTGAAAACCAGCAGAAGACAAAGATGCCCTCTCTCACCACTCCAATACAATATAGTATTTGATGTTATGGCTGGACAGTTAGGCAAGAAAGAAATAAAGCATATTTAAATAGGAAGAGAGAAAGTCAAATTACCTTTGCTTGCAGATTACACAATCATATATCTACAAAACCCCATCATCACAGCCCAAAAGCTACTTAAGCTGATAGGCAACTTCAGCAATGTCTCAGGATACAAAATCAATGTGAAAAAATTGCTACCATTTATATACACCAGCAACACACAAGTAGAGACAAGTCATGAATGAACTCCCAATCACAATTGCTACAAAGAGAATACAACACCTAAGAATACAGCTAACAAGAAAAGTGAGGAACTTCTTCAAGGAGAACTACAAACTAATACCCAAATAAATCAGATAGGACACAAACAAATGGAAAAAAATTCCATGCTCATGGATAGAAAGAACCATTATCATGAAAATGGCCATACTGCCCAAAGTAATTTATAGATTCAATGCTATTCTGATTAAACTACCATTGGCATTCTACAGACAATTAGAAAAAAAAAACTTTTTCAGAATTTATACAGAAACAAAAAAGAGCCCGAATAGCCAAGAAAATTCTAAACAAAAACAATAAAACTGGTGACATCATAGTACCCAACTTCAGACTATACTACAAGGCTACAGTAACCAAAACAGCATAGTACTGGTACCAAAAGAGACATATAGACCAATGGAGCAGAATAGACAACTCAGAAATAAAACTGCACAACTATAACAATCTGATCTTCTACAAACTTAACAAAAACAAGCAGTAGGGAACATGTTCTCCATTTAATAAATGGTGCTGGGAGAACTAGCTAGCCATATGCAGAAAATGGAGACTGGACGCTTTCTTTTCGTCTTGTACAAAAATTGACTGAAGATGGATTAAAGACAAATGTAAAACACAAACTATAAAAACTTTAGAAGAAAGTCTAGGCAACACCATTAAAGACATAGGCATGGGCAAAGATTTCATGATGGAAACACCAAAAGCAATTTCAGTGAAAGCAGATTGACCAACGAAATCTAGTTAACTAACGAGGCTCTGCACAGCAAAAGAAACTATAATCAGAGTGAAGAGACAACCTACAGAATGGGAGATAATTTTTGCAATCTGTTCATCTGACTGAGGTCTAATATCCAGTCTACAAGGAACATAAACAGATTTATAAGAAAAAAAAGCAAAAACAAAAACAGAAACATCCTATCTCCTGTAGAGAAAGAGTTAAAACAAAACAAAACAAACCAGAAACAAAAACAAACATTAAAAAATGCTCAAAGGATATGATCAGAGACTTCTTAAAATAAAGCATTCATGCAGCCAACAAACTTATTTTAAAAAGCTCAACATCATTGATCATTAGAGAAGTGCACATCAAAACAACAATGAGATACCATCTCACACTAGTCAGAATGGCAACTATTAAAAAATCAAGGAACAACAGATTGTAGCCAGCTTGCAGAGAAAAAGGAATGCTTTTACACAGTTGGTGGGAATGTAAATTAGTTCAACCTTTGAGAAAGACATTAGCAATTGCTAAAAAATCTAGTAGAAGAAATACCATTTTACCTAGCCATCCCATCTCTCGGTGTATTAGGGTTATCTAGAGGAACAGAACTAATAAGATAGATTTATACATCAAGAGGAGTCTATTGAAGAGTATTGGCTCACAGAATCACGACGTGAAGTCCCACAATAGGCCGTCTGCAAGCTGAGGAGCAAGGAAGCCAGTCTGAGGTCCAAAACCTCAAAAGTAGGAAAGCCGACAATGCAGCTTTCAGTCTGTGGCCAAAGGCTCGATAGCCCCTGGCCAACTACTTGTGTGAGTCCAAGCATCCAAAAGCTGAAGAACTTAGAGTTTGATGTTTGAGGACATGGAGTATGCAGCATGGAAGAAAGATAAATGCTGGAAGATGCAGAAAGTTTCCATTATTCTAGGTACACCGATTAGATGGTGTCTGTCATGATTGGGGATGGGTCTGCCTCGCCAGTCCACTGACTCAAATTCTAATCTCCTTTGCAACACTCTCACAGACACACTTAGAAACAGTACATTGCATTCTTCAATTTAATCAAGTTGACACTCAATATTAACTATTAAACTGGGTATATACCCAAAGGAATACAAAACATTTTATTATAAAGATACATGCACACGTGTTCATTGCAACACTATTCACAATGGAAAAGACTTGGAATCAACCTAAATGCCCATCAAGGATAGACTGAATAAAGAAAATGTGGTACATATATACCATGGAATACTACACAGCCATGAAAAGGAAAGAGATCATGTCCTTTGCAGGGACATGGATGGAGCTGTAAGTCATTATTCTCAGTAAACTAATGCAGGTATAGAATACCAAACACAGCATGTTCTCACTTATAAGTGGGAGCTGAATGATTAGAACACATAGACACATTGTGGGGAACAACACACATTTGGGTCTGTTGGGAGATGTTAGGGAAAGGAGAGTATCAGGAAGAATTGCTAATGGGTGCTGGGCTTAATACCTAGGTGATGTGTTGATCTGTGCTGCCAACCACCACAACACACGTATGCCTATGTAGCAAACCTGCATATCCTGCACATGCACCCCAAAACTTAAAAGTTGATGAAAGAAAATACAAGAGCTATTTTCTATGTGGGAGAAATAAGAGAAAGCAGACACACACTCATAGACCCAAGTAAGAAATATCCTCAGAGGAGAACTTATCAGTAATTGCTTTAAAATGTAAATGGCTTAGTACTCTCAAATAATATAGATGAGTAGAATGGATTAAAATTATTATCTAAATGTATGCTGTGAACAAAAGACTCACTTTGGATCTAAGGACACAACAAGTTTGAAAGTGAAAAGATGGAAAAAGATATTCCATGCAAATAGTATATTAGATGATTTATTTGCAAGTATTTTGTTTCTTGTAGGTGGTGAGGGCTGCACACTGGCAGCTGCCTGCTCAGTGATAGGTGTGGGCTCTGATATTGGTGGTAGCATTCGAATGCCTGCTTTCTTCAATGGTATATTTGGACACAAGCCTTCTCCAGGTAATGTTAATATAAAATTATGAAAGTAGAACGGTGCCTGTACTTCTGTAATTCAGAACAAGGCAGAAATTTTGTTCCTAGCAGTTTTATCTTTCTTATCAGGATGATTATTATATATATCTCAATGATCTTTTTAAAAAATTTTAAACAGCTTTATTGAGAATCCACATGCCATGCAATTTACCCACTTAAAGTGTATACAATTGAGTGATTTTTAGTGTACTGTCAGTTTGTAACTATCACCAGTATTAATTTTAGATCATTTATATCATTCCCCTCAACAACATCACACTCATTAACACTTGTTCCTCATTCCTCTCTCCAGCTCTCAGCAATAATTAATCTACTTCCTGTCTGTAGGAAATATGAATTTGCCTACTCTGGACATCTCATACATATGAAATAATACAATATGTGGCTTTTTGTGACTGATTTCTTTGACTAAGCATAATGTTTCCAGAGGTTATCATGTCAGACCGTGTATCAATAAATTTTTTTTTCCTTTTTTTAATTGCATTTTAGGTTCTGAGGTACATGTGAAGAACATGAAAGATTGTTGCATAGGTACACACATGGCAGTGTGATTTGCTGCCTTCCTCCCCATCACCTGTATCTAGCATTTCTCACCATGCTATCTCTCCCCAACTCCCCACCCCCTGCTGTCCCTCCCCTATTTCTCCCTGGCAGACCCCAGTGTGTGATGCTCCCCTCCTTGTGTCCATGTGTTCTCATTGTTCAACACCTGCCTATGAGTGAGAACATGTGGTGTTTGATTTTCTGTTCTTGTGTCAGTTTGCTGAGAATGATGGTTTCCAGGTTCATCCATGTCCCTACAAAGGACCCAAACTCATCGTTTTTGATGGCTGCATAGTATTCCATGGTGTATATGTGCCACATTTTCCCTGTCCAGTCTATCATCGATGGGCATTTGGGTTGGTTCCAGGTCTTTGCTATTGTAAACAGTCCTGCAGTGAACATTTGTGTGCGTGTATCCTTATAGTAGAACGATTTATAATCCTTTGGATATATACCCAGTAATGGGATTGCTGGGTCAAATGGAATTTCTATTTCTAGGTCCTTGAGGAATTGTCACACTGTCTTCCGCAATAGTTGTACTAGTTTACACTCCCACCAACAGAGTAAAGGTGTTCCTATTTCTCCACATCCTCTTGAGCATCTGTTGTCTCCAGATATTTTAATGATCACCATTCTAACTGGTGTGAGATGATATCTCAATGTAGTTTTGATTTGCATTTCTCTAATGACCAGTGATGATGAGCATTTTTTCATATGTTTGTTGACATCATGTATGTCTTCTTTTGTAAAGTGTCTGTTCATATCCTTTGCCCACTTTTGAATGGGCTTATTTTTTTTTAATTTTTTATTTATTTATTTTTTGTTAATGTGTTTTAGTTCTTTGTAGATTCTGGATATTAGCCCTTAGTCTGATGGGTAGATTGCGAAAATTTTTTCCCGTTCTGTTAGTTGCCGATTCACTCTAATGACTATTTCTTTTGCTCTGCAGAAGCTGTGAAGTTTGATTAGGTCCCATTTGTCTATTTTGGCTTTTGTCGCCAATGCTTTTGGTGTTTTGGTCATGAAATCCTTGACTACACCTATGTCCAGAATGGTTTTGCCTAGGTTTTCTTCTAGGATTTTTATGGTGTTAGGTCTTATGCTTAAGTCTTTAATCCATCTAGAGTTAATTTTAGTGTAAGGTGTCAGGAAGGGGTTCAGTTTCTGCTTCCTGCACATGGCTAGCCAGTTTTCCCAACACCATTTATTAAACATGGAGTCCTTTCCCCATTGCTTGTTTTTTTCAGGTTTGTCAAAGATCAGATGGTTATAGACATGTGGTGTTGTCTCCAAGGCCTCTGTTCTGTTCCATTGGTCTATATCTCTGTTTTGGTACCAGTACCACACTGTTTTGATTACTGTTGCCTTGTTGTATAGTTTGAAGTCCGGTAGTGTGATTCCTCCCACTTTGTTCTTTTTGCTTAAAATTGGCTTGGCTTTGTAGGCTCTCTTTTGGTTCCATATGAAGTTTAAGGTGGTCTTTTCCAGTTCTGTGAAGAAGGTCATTGGTAGCTTGATGGGGATAGCATTGAATCTGTGAATTACTTTGGGCAGTATGGCCATTTTCATGATGTTGATTCTTCCTAACCATGAACATGGAATGTTTCTCCATCTATTTGTGTCCCCTCTTATTTCATTGAGTAGTGGTTTGTAGTTCTCCTTGAAGAAGTCTTTTACGTTCCTTGTTAGTTGTATTCCTAGGTATTTTAATCTCTTTGTAGCAATTGTGAATGGCAGTTCATTCTTGATTTGGCTCTCTTTAAGTCTGTTATTGTTGTATATGAGGGCTTGTGATTTTTGCACATTGATTTTGTATCCTGAGACTTTGCTGAAGTTGCTTATTAGTTTAAGGAGATTTTGGATTGTGCCTATAGGGTCGTGTAAATATACAGTCATATCTTCTTCAACAATTTGACTTCCTCCTTTCCTATTTGAATATCCTTTATTTCTTTTTCTTGTCTAATTGCTCTGGCTAGAACTTCCAATACTATGTGGAATAGGAGTGGTTAGAGAGGGCATACATGTCTAGTGCCAGATTTCAAAGGGAATGCTACCAGATTTTGCTCATTCAGTATGATATTGGCTGTAGGTTTGTCATAAATAGCTTTTATTGTTTTGAGATACCTTCCTTTAATACCTAGTTTATTTAGAGTTTTTAGCATAAAAGCTGTTAAATTTTGTCAAAGGCCTTCTCTGCATCTATTGAGATAATCATTTTGTTTTCGTCTTTGGTACTGTTTATGTGGTGAATTATATTTATAGACTTGTGTATGTTGAACCAGCCTTGCATCTCTGGGATGAAGCCTACTTGATCATCAAGGAAAGCTTTTTGATTTGCTCTTGCAATTGGTTTGACAGTATTTTACTGAAGAATTTTACATCTATGTTTATCATGGATATCGGCCTGAAGTTTTCCTTTCTTGTTGAGTTTGCCAGATTTTGGTATCAGGATGATGTTGGTCTCATAAAATGATTTGGGAAAGATTTCCTCTTTTTGTATTGTTTTGAATATTTTCAGAAGGAATGGTACTAGCTCCTTTTTGTACATCTGGTAAAATTCAGCTGTGAACCTATCTAGACTTGGAGTTTTTTTGTTAGTAGGCTGTTAATTGCTGCCTCGACTTCAGCCCTTGTTATTGGTCTGTTCAAAGTTTAAACTTCTTCCTGGTTTAGGCTTGGGAGGATGCAAGTGTCCAGGAATTTATCGATGTCTTCCAGGTTTGCTGGTTTATGTGCACAGAGTTGTTTGTAGTAATTTCTGATGGTAGTTTGTATTTCTGTGGAATAAGTGGTGATATCTCCTTTATCATTTTTTATTTCATCTATTTGATTCTTCTTCCTTTTCTTTTTTATTAAACTGGATAGTGGTCTATTTTGTTGATCTGTTCAAATAACCAGCTCCTGGATTTATTGATTTTTTAAATGTTTTTTTGAGTCTCTATTTTTTTTTTAACTTGATCCTCTAGCTCTTTCAATTTTTGGCGATAGAGTGTTAATTTTAGATCTTTCCTCGCTTCTCATGTGGGGATTTATTGCTATAATTTTCCCTGTAGACACTGATTAAATGTATCCGAGAGATTCTGGTACGTTGTGTCTTCATTCTCATTGGTTCCAAAAAACATCTTTATTTCTGCCTTCATTTCACTGTTTGTCTGGTTGACATTCAGGAGTCAGTTGTTCAGTTTCCATGAAGTTGTAAGTTTCTGAATTAGTTTCTTAAAACTGAGTTCTAATTTGATTTCCCTGTGGTCTGAGAGACTGTTAGTTATGATTTCCATTCTTTTGCATTTGCTGAGGAGTGATTTGCTTCCAATTATGTAGTCAGTGTTAGAGTTGGTGTGATGTGGTGCTGAGAAAAGTGTATATTCTGTGAATTTGGAGTGGAGAGTTCTGTAGATGTCTATTAGGTCTGCTTGGTCCAGATCTAAGTTCAAGTCCTGGATATTCTTGTTAATTTTCTGTCTCGTTGATCTGTCTAGTATTGACAGTGGATTGTTAATGTCTCCCACTAATTGTGTGGAAGTCTAAGTCTCTTTGTATGTCCTTAAGAACTTGCTTTATGTATCTGGGTGCTCCTGTATTGGGTGCATATACATTTAGGATTGTTATCTCTTCTTGTTGCATTGATCGTTTTACCATTAGGCAATGCCCTTCTTTGTCTGTTCGATCTTTATTGGTTTAACGTCTATTTTATAAGAGAGTAGGATTGCAACTCCTGCCTTTTTTTTTGCTCTCCATTTTCTTGATAAATCTTCCTCCATCCCTTTATTTTTAGCCTATGTGTGTCCTTGCATGTGAGATGGGTTTCCTGGATACAGCACACTGATGGGTCTTGCATTCTTATCCAATTTACCAGTCTGTGTCTTTTGATTAGGTTATTTAGGCCATTAACTTTTTGTGTTAATATTGTTTTGTGTCAATTTGATCCTGCCATTTTGATGCCAGCTGGATGTTTTGCCTGTTAGTTGACGCATTTTCTTCATTCTGTCAATGCTCTTTACCATTTGGTATGTTTTTGGAGTGGCTGGTACCGGTTGTCCCATTCCTTGTTTATTTCTTCTTTCAGGAGCTCTTGTAAGGCCGATCTGGTGGTGACAAAATCTCTCAGCAATTGTTTGTCCATAAAGGATTTTATTTTTTCTTTGCTTATGAAACTTAGTTTGGCTGGATATGAAATTCTAGGTTGAAAGTTCTTTTTTTAATGATGTTGAATATTATTTCCCACTCTCTTCTGGCTTGTAGGGTTTCTGCCGAGTGATCTGCTGTGAGTCTGATGGGCTTCCCTTTGTGGTAACCTGACCTTTCTTTGTAGCTGCCCTTAGCATTTTTTCCTTCATTTCAACCCTGGTGAATCTGACATTATGTGCCTTGGGGTTGCTCTTCTTAAGGAAAATCTTTGTGGTGTTCTCTGTATTTCCTGGACTTGAATGGTGACCTGCCTTTCTAGGTGGGGGAAATTCTCCTGGAAATACTCTGAAGAGTGTTTTCCAGCTTGGATTCATTCTCTCCATCACATTCAGGTACACCTATCAAATGTAGATTAGGTCTTTTCACATAATCTTATATTTCTTGGAGACTTTGCTCATTTCTTTTCACTCTTTTTTCTCTAATCTTGCCTTCTCATTTTATTTCATTGAATTGATCTTCAGTCTCTGATACTCTTTCTTCTGCTTGGTCTATTCAGCTATTGAAACTTGTGTATGCTTCATGAAGTTCTTGTGCTGTGTTTTTCAGCTCCATCAAGTTGTTTATATTCTTCTTGAAGCTGTTTATTCTAGGTAGCATTTCCTCTAACCTTTTCTCAACTTTCTTAGTTTCTTTGCGTTGGGTTAGCACATATTCTTTTAGCTCAGAGAAGTTTGTTATTACCTACTTTCTGAAGCCTGTTTCTGTGAATTCATCAGTTTCATTCTCCATCCAGGTTTGCTCCCTTGCTGGTGAGGAGTCGTGATCCCCTGGAGGAGGAGAGGCATTTGAGTTTTTGGTGTTTTCATCCTTTTTCAGCTGGTTTCTTCCCATCTTCATGACTTTATTTACCTTTCATCTTTGTAGTTGTTGACTTTCAGATGGGGTTTTTGAGTGGACCTCCTTTTTGTTGATGAAGCTGTTTCTTAGTTTTCCTTCTAACATTGAAGCCTCTCTGCTGCAGGACTGCTGGAGGTCCATTCCAGAACCTGCTTGCCTGGGGTTCCCCTGCGGGGACTGTAGAACAGTAAGGATTACTGCCAGTTTCTTCTGTTATTTCTGTCACAGAAGGGTACCCACCAGATGTCAGCCTGAGCTCTCCTTTATGAGTTGTCTCTTTGGATATACAGGATTCAGGGAGATGCTTGTGGATACAGTCTGTTTCTTATAGGAGCTCAAGTTCTGCATTGGGAACTCCAATGTTCCATGCAGAGCTACTGGGCAGGTACATTTACGTCTGCTGCAGCGGAACTCATAACTACCTCTTTTCCCATGTTCTCTGTCCTAGGAAGGTTGGGCTTTATTTATAAGTTCCTGATATGCTGCTGCCTTTTTTCATAGATGCCCTGCCCAGCAGGGAGATAGTCTAGTAACAGTCTTCCAGCACAGGCATTTCTGAGCTACCATGGGCTCTGCCCAGCTGCTGTGTAAACTTCCTTGTGGTAGTGGCAGACGCCCTTCCCCACACTGAGCTGGACTGTCCCGGGTCCAGCTGGGCTTGCTGCAAAACTCTCAATCCAGTGCATTTCAGATTTCTTGTTTTGTGGGGATGGGACCCTTCAAGCCAGATCACCTGGCTCCCTGTCTCAGCCCCCTCCCTTGCAGTTGAATGGGAGACTCTGTCTCCCTGGTGTTCCAGGCACCAGTTGAAATGGCTGCCCAGATTTGTTTGAGTTTCTATGTGGCAACTCATGTCACCGGCTGAAACAGTTGTGCTGGAAACTCGTGGTGCTTTTCTGCCTGGGAATCTCATGGTCTATGGGCAGTATAATCTCATTTGGAAATGTGGTGATCACTCACCCTCTGCATTGTTATTGCTGGAAACTGTGCTCCAGAGCTGTTCCTATTCAGCCATCTTGGATCATCCCCTTGAATCTCTCAATGTTCTTAAATAAAACTTTCTACTGTTTATTGAGCACCAAGTTTGAGATTGGTACACATAATTGTGCAAGGTGTCTCCTATAACTAATTTCATTTAATACCTAAAGTAGTTTTTTTTTTCCAGAAAGATATCCCCAGTTTACAAATGATGAATTGAAAGCTGAGAAAGGTTAAATAAACTTTTCCCAAATTAAATAGTTAAACAAGTAAATCGTAGTACTAGGATTCAAACCTACTTAGATTACAGGAGGCTGCCTTCTATCCACTGCACTAAAATGACTTATCAGTTGGATTTGATTTTTTGTCATCTAAAAGGTTATAAAACACAATTTCAGAAACATTGGAAAGAAAAAGTAAAATTCTGTCAGCTAAAAACTCAAATTATTAGCATTTATTGTTTTTTTTTCAGTTAATTAAAGGTGTATTTATTTTGTATTATTTATGGTGGTAAGTATGCCAAAGCAGAGTCCCATCATTCAAGGAACTTAAAGTCTTCTAGACTTTTGGAAAACTGATTTAAAGGTAGTATAAGTTAGTATAATAAATAGAATGGTGATATAGTAAAGCAGAATATTTTGAAGTTTAGATTAATCACAAAAATATGCTGAGAATAAATACTCATTTGATCATGGTTTTTAGGAAACAATATTATAATAATGATCTATATATACCATGGAAAACTGTGTCACCATGAAAAAGAACAAGGTAATTTCCTTTGCAGGGCATAGATGGAGCTGGAGACCATGATCCTCAGAAAACTAATGCAGGAACAGAAAGCCAGATGCAACGTGTTTTTGCTTATAAGTGGGAGCTAAGTGATGAGAACACGTGAACAAATAGAGGGGAACAACAAACACTGGGGCAGTTCAGAGGGCAGAGAGTAGGAGGAGGGATAGGATCAGGAAAAATAACTAATGGGTACTAGGCTTAATATCTGGGTTGTGAAATATTTTGTACAACAAACCCCCATGACACAAATTTACCTATGTAAAAAACCTGAACATCCTCCACATGTACCCCTGAACTTAAAAGTTAAAAAGAAAGATAAATTCTGGCTCTTCATGACTTTGAAGAAATATACATAAATAGTACTAAAAATTGGCCTGCCAGGAATTGACTTATTTTTTTTCTTCAATATTTTATTCTAGGTTCAGGGGCCGCATGTGCAGGCTTATTACATGGGTAAATTGTTTGTTCATGTGGTTTGGTGTACAAATGATTTTATCATTCACGTAGTAAGCACAATCCCTGATAGGTAGTTTTTTGATCCTTGTCCTCCTCCGAACCTCCAGCTTTATGTCGGCCCTGGGGTCTAGTGTTTTCTTCTTTGTGTCCACGTGCACTCAAGGTTTAGTTTCCACTTACAAGTGAGAACATGCGGTACTTTGTTTTCTGTTCCTGTGTTAATTAGTTTAGCATAATGGCCTCCAAATGCAACCATATTGTTGCAAAAGAATATTTTGTTCTTTTTTATGGCTGCATGGTATTTCATGGTGTAAATGTACTACGTTTTCTTTATTGAGTCCATTGTTGATAGGCAGCTATATGGATTCCATGTCTCTGCTATTGTAATACTCTGTGATAAACATATGAGTTCATGTGTCTTTTTGGTAGAACAATTGATTTTCCTTGGGGTATCTATCTAGTAATGGGATTACTGGATTCTAAGTTATCTGAGGTAACTCTAAACTTCTGTCCAAAAGACGGAACTAAATTGCAAGCTTAACAACAGTATACAAGCAAACTCTTTTCTCTGCAGCCTCATCAGCATCAGTTATTTTTGGATTTTTAAATGATTGCCATTCTGACTTGTGTGCGATAGTATTTCATTGTGGTCTTTATATGCATTTCTTTGATGATTAGTAATATTGAGCATTTTTTACCTCTTCTTTTGAGAAGTGCTTGTTCATGTCATTTACTCACTTTTTAATTGATTATTTACTTTATGTATATCTTCTTTTGAGAAGTGCCTGTTCATGCCATTTACTCACTTTTTAATTGATTACTTTTTCCTTGTTCATTTCTTTAAGTGCCTTATAGATTCTACATATTAGACTTATGTTGGATGCACGGTTTCCAAAATTTTCTCCCATACTGTAGACTGTATCTTTACTCTTTTGATGATTTCTTTCAGTATACAGTAGCTCTTTAGCTTAATTAGGTTCCACTTGTCAAATTTGCTTTGAAATTGTTTTTGGAGACTTAGCCATAAATTCTTTGTCAAGCCAGTGTTGAGAAGGGTATCTCCTAGGCTTTCCTTTTGCGTTTTTACAGGTTATCTCACACTTAAATCTTTAATTTATATTCAGTTAATTTTTGCATATAGTGAAAGGTAGGGATCTAGTTATGTTTTTACGCATACAGCTAGTCAGTTATGTGAGCACCATTTATTGAATAGGAAATCCTGTTCTTGCTTTTGTAAACTTTGTCTAAGATCAGGTGGGTTGTAGGTTTGCAGCTTTGTTTCTAGGATCTTGATTCTGTTCCACTGGCCATGCTGTTTTGTTTACATTAGCCATATAATATAGTTTTAAGTTGGATAAAGTGATTTATTTGGCTTTTTTTCCCTTAAGATTCTATTGGCTATTCAGAAGTTTTATTGATTCCATATGCATTTTAGATGGTAATTCTAAAATACTAATATATATAGTTGGATATGTCTTGTGTTCACATTTTAAAACATATACACAGCGATCAGGATCCAAGATGGCCGCATAGGAGCAGCTCAGGACTGCAGCTCCCAGTGAGGGTGCAGAGGGTGAGTGGACGCCGCATTTCCAGACGGATTTTTATTACCCCCAGACCAGGAGATCCCCAGGCAGAGCAGCCCCAAAGGTCGCCAGCGCGGCAGTTTCGGCTGGCGCGGCTGTTTGGCCGGCTCGGCTGTTTCGGCCGGCGCGGCTGCTTTGCCGGCGCCCCGGCACGGCGGTTCTCCGCACAAAATCCACTGGTCTGTGCGCCCTTTGAACTGGCGAGTGGAGCTACGGGAAGGCGGATTAAAAAGGGGACTGAATCAGGGAGCCAGCCCAGGAG
>PVKP010019569.1:0-42200 GCA_004027715.1 Plecturocebus donacophilus | reverse complement strand
ATTCTCTCTCCCTCTTTCTCTTCCTCTTTCTTTCTCTCTTTGATTCTTTTTTTTTTCTTTCTTTTGCTGTTTCTTTCTCTCTCCTTTTCTAAAATCTCTTCCTCTTTCTTTCTCTCTTTCATTTTTTCTTTCTTTTGCTGTTTCTTTCTTTCTCCTTTTCTCTCTTTTTCTAAAATCTCTTTCTCTTTCTTTCTCTCTTTCATTCTTTTTATTAAAAAAAAAAAGTATTTTGGCCTTTGGTGTTTCGATCTCAGCTAGGCACCATTATCTAATGGCATATATTTGAAACCATGACTCTCAGTTCATTGACAATGTCAGTAAGATGACAGATCAAAATAAACGGCTCTCCAGGGCTATCACATGAATACAGATAAAAATGTAGAATCATAATTCCTACAGCCAAATTTTCCCACTAAATCATAATAGAGTATAACTTTTTGATTTGCTAGCTTTTTACATATTCACAAAGTTTCTTTCGTTGCAGACTTTGACCACATGACGTTTAGAGTAATCCACCCTGTCGCTTGTCTACTTTTACACCGAATAGGTTTCTCTTATTTGTTTTTGAAAATTTCAAATATTTTTGAAAACTTTTCATTTTGAAAATTTCAAACCTACCAAGAAGCTGAAAGAATAATATAATGTCTACTTTTCACCTAGTCTTATTCATTGTTAAAATCTTTCAAAGCTGCTTTACCTCATTCTGTCTTTCTCTGCTGAAGCATTTGAAAGTAATTTTTAGGTATCATGTTTAATAAAATGAAAATGATCACAGTATAACATCAATTGAGAAAAAATGGTTATCCAGGAAAATGCTAATTATAATCATTTCTGCACGGTAAGATTGGGTGATTTTCCCCCTATGTGTTCTGAAGTTTCTAGAAAAAAAGCTTGAAACTTCACTGAACCAATAATTTTATTTGGAAGTTTGATTAAAATTTGCTACCATTATATCTGTTGCAATTATTTCCATTTTGTGAACACAGATAGTACTATGTATAGTGGCAGAAGTACAGTGAATATTATTAAATCACGAGGATGGTAATATTTTTACTCCAACCAAAATATGACAATTTGTATCTCTTGCATCTGACTAAATAGATATTCCCCCTGTCTTTCATACATGCCTCGATAGGCTCATGGTGGCCCCTCTTGAAATGATTCACCCACATTTTCTCTATCACCATCCCTACTTAGTTTTGTTTAAGACCAATATTATCTGTAAAGAAGCTAGAATTGATTTTGCTCGGGAAGGAGGTGCCACATGTTTTTCCCACAATTATAGGCAAGTCCCTATAAAAGTCCGTTCATTTGGTATTTTGGTGCACAGAGAGTTTCTCTAATAACGTGTTTTCTTTATGCTGACTAAATATCAGAATCAGCATCTCAAATATGTAGTGGTCTCATCCCAGATCTGCAAAGGCACTGTGTGTGTGTGTGTGTGTGTGTGTGATGCATTTGTTTTAGAGAGAGACTATTTATTCTTGTAAATCTCCCCATGATGTTGACGTACACACAAGTTTGAGAACCACTATCCTAGACACACACTTGTCTTCTCCATTCAAGACTGAACAGCAGAAGGTATTCAATAAAGGCTTATGAAACAAATGAGTAGATGAATGCTAATTCTCAGGACATCTGGACCTTTCCTAGTCACTAATGTTGACTATAAAGAACACAACAGTGCTGCTTAAGTCACCTTAAGTCTAAACCAGTAGTTTTTTACTTCAGTATGCCAAAAAACCACCTTTAGGGCTTTTTAAAAAACTACATATCCCCGGGCCCATCTGCAGAGGGTCATATTGCGTAGATTTACAGTAGGGACTAGAAATCTGCATTTTTATTAGCACCCAGGATATTCTCCTGCAATGACATGTTTTGGAAAAAACGCTACATTCAAATCATGGGTAGAAGATGTTGTAGCATAGTTTGAAAGAAGCCCTACTATCCAATCCAAACAGATCACTGGCATTCATATTCACGCTAGTAATATGGTCACATTACTAATTAAAATTTTGTCTAAAATTTTACCGAGAGTAAAAAACCTGGGATGCTGCCTCAACTGATGCTCTGACTGATACTGTGGAGTTCCAGTGGCCATTTATGCCTCCATCCCTTACTATCTAGCACCTGTCCTTGAGGCTGTCTTCAAGTCAGGTGATATCAAAAAGAATGCATGTCAAATCCAGTAGTTCTAGTCAGAACATTTTAGTGAAAATAAATAATTACAAAATCATTTTTCTTTTGATAAGGTATATATGCATTCCTGCCCCATCCCCAAAGCGGAATAAAGATAGGAAAATATTGATGCAATGTGGTGTGAGATTATTCTGGGTCAAACATGACTAATGCTGGATCAAAAATGAGGACAGGAAGGAGACAGGAATTTCAAAAATGGGCAACTCAAAAATAATAGGATTGAAAATAATCAAAGTTAGTGTTACAGGTCAAATTTAGATCCCACATTGTCACTCCATTCTGGTTTTCTTTTACACCTTTACTTGAACATTTTTACATATTTCTCAGGCAGAATCATAGTCTTGTTTTTTGTTTCTTGCTGCCTACTGGCGTGAAAGACAGAGCTTTTTCCATGTTGTAAGAAAACAAGCTGCTGAATCTGATTTCAGGTCTCGTTTGACACCATGTCACAAACCACACACAAGGGGCTGGTGGTGTCAGCACTCTGCAGAAAGCTTGTCATCGTGTCCCCAAGTATTGTGCATAGGGTTATTCCACAGGAGTGGGGAAAAGCCCGACAGCCACCTGAATACCATAGCAGAACCAAGGACCCCAAGGGCAGCACGGCCACAGCCAAATGTAAGCCCCATGTGCCCCACGTTGGCATGAGGTCCCTTTTAAAAGGTGAGAGGACTTCTTGACAAGGATCAAAGCAGTAACTTTTCTAGGGAACATTCACAGTTTTCCATTTTGGCTGAATCTCTCATTGTATCTTATGCACTAGGCAACTTGTGCCTCAAAGCTGAAGTGACATCATGGAAAAGAACACTCCCCAACCCAAATTGCTGAGATTGGCACCATTATTTGTAACCCAGAAGGAAAAAGCCACAGTCTCTTTTCACTGTTGCCTTTGTTAGCCTGTCTGCCCACCATCTCTCCCACCCCTGGGCCTGCTGGTCACTCTGTAGTAGGCAGCCTGAAGGGGATTGCCCTCGGTCACTCCCTCTACTTTCCTCTCTTAACACTGAGCCCTTCCTCCCACACACACCACAAAGCCAAAGGAATGGAATTAAAGCTGATGACACACAAGGCGGATGTGTGACCAGCTCAGGTTCTGAGGCCAGACAGCCCTGGAGTCCAGTTTCACTGGGTCACTCACCGCAATGTATTTGTTTTAGAGAGAGACTATTTATTCTTACAAATCTCCTCATGATGTTGCAGTGAGACTGTAAGCAGGTTATTTCAACCCTCTGAACCTCAGTTTCTTCATCAATTTTGCTGTTTAAATGAGGCAACACATTCAAGGCATTTAGCATGGATCTAGCAAGCTCTGCACCCCAAGATCTCAGTCAAAAGAGGAAACTCACAATTGCAGGGGTAGCCATGACAATGGAGGCTGAGAAAAGATTTCATCCTGTGGTCTCTCAGGCTTGCCACAAAGAAAAGAACACAGAAAATTCTTATTACCTGAAGATGTACATCCATCCAATACTTGATAAACAGGAGTCTAGATATTTATAGACCTGACAGGCCTACAGAACAAATCCCTGATTGATTTGTAGCACCTTGTTCTCATCCAAACTCTTCCACTGCAAGGATGTTTCTCTGAAGAATAATCCATCATTTTGTTTATGACACTGTCTATGTAGCCACTCATGAAAGGGAGCAAAGACCAGCCAACAAACCTGGATTATCTTTCAAGGCCTTGTGAGCCTCCTCTGCCCTCTGGCTGGCTGAGGAGTCACCAATGACATCAGCCAGATGGCTGACACCATGCACAGACCTCAGGCTGCTAAAGTTTAAAGGGACCCTGCTTTCTCCTCCTTGGCTGCAGATGGAAAATTGGAGTCTTTGTGGGTGGGGAGTGTGGGGGAGAATCCAGCCAAGAAAGGGAGTCAGCAGAGAGAGAAGGCAGCAGTGCCAGCTATTCATGTTTCTGTGACTTGCAACGCACAGTATGGGCATTGTTTGAAATCACATAGACATTGTCCTATCCAGCCCTCAATCATATTAGCTGCCCAGCCATTTTTCCACATTCATCATTCAAACTGACATGAGTAAATAATACCACATGTGGTCTTGATGACAGTTATCTCCACAATGTATTCATCTCAAGGTACTCATGGTTTTTACTTTAAAAAAGTGCAAGTGAATTACTTTAGAAAAATCTACAGTCAGGATAGCAGTAGCTACCTTTATGAGGAGCAATATAAACACTCCAAAACATGCTGAAGAGGCTGAGGACAGGCAAGAGCGGTGAACTGTGCTGTCAGTACTGGGAGGCCTTATGACTTTGATGAGACACAGAAACAAATCAGTAGTGCCCAGTCCCCACTTGCTGCCCATTTCACATGCACAAGTAGAGCGCTACTCCCAACCCACTCTGTCCGTTGCACTTTTTGCACAAGACTCAGGCAATCTTTGTTGAAACCGACATGATCCTTTGGACACGCATATCCTGCCTTCCCATCCTCCCTCCTTCCTTCCTCCAATATTGAATGCTTGCTTTATGCCTAGTTTTGTGCTAGATGCAGGAAATCCAAGAAGAAAGACATAGTTCTGGCCTTAGCGGAGCTAGAGCATTGTAGGGGCTGGCACTGGAGGGAAGGAGGATGTACAAACTATGACCATACAGTGAAACATGAACATTCGTTTCAAATCCCAGGTGAACGTTGTGTAGAAAGAATTGAAAAAATTCAAGCTTGATAAAGCAAGGTCAAAATAATCCTTCCCAGTGGATCCTTACAGATTTGGTTGGGGAAAAGCTTAGGTAAGTGTTCCCAAACATGACTAGGAGAATCACCTGGGAGCACTTTTACAACTCTCCCCCAGACCTGCTGAATCAACACTGCATAGGAGATACCGGAAATCTGTTTTGTAGGAGCCGGAGAACTTGTCCTGAAGCCTGCCTTCCGAGTAACCACACTGGCTTTACTGAGACTATCCACTAATCTGTGAGTTGACTGAGATAGGAGTGAGCTGAAGCCCAGCCAAACTGCCCTGAGTCATTGCCACTATCACAGGCGAAAACCTTTTGAAGCATTAACACTGTGGCGAGAATTGTTAATATCTGTTCCCTCAAGAGCGATGTGGGAAACAGGGAGAGATCTGCCATCCGCAGTGATGGATACTGAGTCCTGGATCACATGCGGGCGGGCAAAGGGGATATCACAGCTTTAAGGAAACTCAAGGCTGGAAGAGGACGTCTAGTCTTTGCCTCCACCAAATGAGAGTGCACTCAGCAACAGGCTTGCTAGGTAAGGCTCTGCTTGGACATATACAGGGTCAGGAAACACTCCCTTCAGGCAAAGTCTGTTCCACTGTCTTGCAGCTCTTGCTGATTAAAAGAAAGAAAACACCTGTGTAATTTCTTGTAACTTCTTTCTTGTTTTCCTGCTGATACTTTGAAGAATATGCCTAAGTTTTCCTTCTAATATTTGAAGTCCCTTATTAGATGCCCTCAGTCTTCTCTCATGTCAAACTCTCAGGCCTTTCCACCAACTCTTGGTTTCTAGATGTTACAATCACAGCATGTAGGTCCCCACCTTTCCCTTTCCCAGTAAACCAACACACATGCCGGGCTTCTGGTGCCCATAACTGGCTGGGAGTTGCAAAGACAGGGACGTCTCCCAGGGCAGCCTGAGAAGTGGTCTCTGCAGAGAAGAAACTGGGGTCTCATCCTCTATGCTGAGCATCGTGGAAACACTGGGGAAGGAGGCTGAAGCTCTTGGCTTCCTACCACTGTGATTATAGCAAACGCAGGGCACAGATCTCCTCTCTGAAGAAGGGCTGTTGGGCTCTCTTACAAGAGTCCTGAAGGGGTCAGACCTTGTCTCTAAGTCGTGGATTCTGGCCTTTCAGCAAAGAAAAATGAATTGAATAAATAAATCCAGTGACTGCTCTCCCATCCGAGGCTCTGCGGCAAGCATTCATGTTTTGGGCTAGCAAAGCTCTGAGTCTGCACACGGCCTGTTCCTGGGTGGCCTCTGCAGTTTGCAGAGGTGTTCGCTTTTGTCATGGGATGGGACAATGACCAGGAGGTACAGGTCTACAGTCACACCACAGGTAGGCCACAGGCCAGGTTCCTGACTCTTATGGCTACCAGAGGCTCGGAAGGATGGAATGGGGCAGTGGGAGGATGGCAGGCAGGTGACGAGAGATTGGTTGGTGGGTGCTCATGTACAGTTAAATACAAGCAATAAGCTCTCATGTTTGATAGTAGAGTAGGGCGACTATAGTTAACAGTGATGTATTATATATTTCAAAATAACTAGAAGTGAGGACTTAAAATATTCTTAACACGTTGAAATGATAAACGCTTGAGGTGATGGATATCCTACATGCCCTGACTTGATCATTACATACTCTATGCATGTAACAAAATATCACATGTAGCCTCAAAACATATAAAAATATTATGTGCCAATAAAAAAGAGAATAAATGGAATAGGATCACCCCCTCTCACCTTTCTCCTTGACGCTGAAATTTGTGGGTTGAGAACGGAGGGGCTCCCTGTCCAGAGGGCTGGGTATCAGAATCACCTGGGGAGATGCTGAAAATATTCTTCCTTTGAGGGAAAGGGAGTGGGTTTGCACGGAGACGCTCTATGCTCTCTATGTGTTATTGTCGGAGGCAGTTGGAAGCTGCCAAATCTCTCAGCTGACCTTTCCTTGTTGAGAACCACTGGTTCAGAGGGTAAAGCGAGCCCAGTCTAAACACAAGTGTCTCTCTCGTATGTCAAGGCAACAATAAAAGCATCACTGTCACCACAGCTAGAAGAATTTGCAGTGGGGCCTCCATAACACCTGGAAGCAAAGAGGTGAAGGTTGCTGGGACTATCTCTCAGGAGAGTGTGAGCCTCTTCTTGACATTTTCATTATCCTCTGGGGTCACCTTCGTTCCTACATTGAGAACATGGCTGCCAAAGTGTTGTGAGTGTCCAATTCCACGGCTCCTCTGCCAGAGCAGGACTCAGGTTTTCTCTCCAGCAAGTTAGATCTAAAGTTTCCCCAAACTCATCTCCTTGACTTGAGGTCTCATAAGCTCCTTTTTATCCCATGCAGAGAAGCATGAGCTGAAGTTGAAGGGCAACAGAGACTTGTGCTCTATGACAAATACTAGGAACCACCTGCTCTGTGTCCATTCCTCACTAATAAAATTCCAGTTTTTGTTTAGTGTTGTAGCAAGGGGTAGCCATGCCACAAGGTTCTGATTAATGAGATATACGGTGAGAGTTTCTGGGAAAGTTTAGGCTTTCCTAATACAAATGCTGCCATTTCCTGTTTTGCATTCCATTTATCCCCCTGCTTTGGAAAGATCATGTGTTATCTGGTGGGGTAGCAGCCATTTTGCAATCATGAGGCAAAAACTTACTTAAGTACGATGAAATGAAATAAAAAAAATAAACTGGGTCTCTGATGGCATCATTGTAGAGCCCTAGACTGCCGAATCTGAAACTTCTAGTTATGTTAGATTTCTATTCTCTGTTTAGACTATTGCAGTCAAGGACTTGTGGTGGCTTGTGCCTGTATTCCTAGCACTTTGAGAGGTTGAGGCTAAAGGATTGCTTGAGGCCAGAATTTGAAATCAGTATGGGTAACATAGTGAGACTACATCTCTACAAAAAAGTTAGCCAGGTGTGGTGGTGCATGCCTGTAGCCCCAGCTACTCTGGAGGCTGAGGTGGGGGCGGGAAATACAGGAGCCTGGGGCATCAAGGCTGCAATGAGATATGATTGAGCTATAGCTTGGGTAATAGAGCAAGACACTGTCTCTAAAACAAGAAAAAAGAAAAACTACTATGGTCAGGGGTTTTATATTTGTTTGGTCATTTCAGTCATTCATCTGTTCAAAATTGTTTATTGAGCACTTACTTTGTGCTAGGCATTGTCCTAGAGAAAATGTTCCTTCCTATTCTCATCGAGCTTATATTTTTATAGGGAAGAAAAATAAAACAGTAAGTCAAATATGTTATGTATCAGCTCATCGTAAACGCTAATAAGAAATAAAGCAGAAAAGAGTTATAGGAAGTATATGTGGAAGAGTGAGAGTGGAGAGCAGGTTCTTATTTTAGACCATGTGGTCAGGAAAGGCTTCATTGAGAAAGTAATATTTGAATCCAGACCAAAAGAAGATGAGGGAGTCAGCCTTGCTGGTGTCTGGGGAAAGAACATTTCAAGAAAGACCACAGCAACTGCAGAAGCCCTGAGGCAACAGGTGACCTGTATGTTTAAGGAACAGCCAAGAGGCCAGAAAAGAGTTAAAAAAGAGAGGCTGGGGGTGGGGCGATTAAGGTCAGGCAAGAGAAAACAAGGGGCCACAGTGTGGAGAGTCTTGCAGATCACTGTAAGGAATCTGGCTTCTAAAGTAGGGAAGCCCTTGGAGAGTTTGAACAGAGGAATGACTTGGTCTGATCCACACTTTAGCAGAATCGCTCTTGCTACCCTGGTGAGAATAAACTGAAGGGGAACGGGAAGGTGGGGACAGAGTGAGAAGATCCATCGGAGGCTACTGAACCAATCGATCCTTGGAGAAAGGGTGGCAGCTTGGATGGAGCGGGGCAGTGAAGTGGAAAGGAGTAGTGGGTTCTCAGTTTCACATCAAGGTAAAGCCCAAGACTGTGCTAATGAAGTGAATGTGAAGGGTGTGACAGAATGGCTCCTGAGGCCTTCACTGGAGCTCGCAGAAGAAGGAGCTGCCATTGACTGAATCAGAGAGAACTAGGAGAGGAGCAGGCTTGAAGGAATCAGGCGCTAGGCACCGTCCTATCTGGGTCTGCACAGACAGATGAGCCTTCAGGACGTGTCTTGATCTCCCTGGACTCAAGTTTCTTCTCTAACCTCCTCTTCCCTGTTCCTGGATCTAGTGTTGATCAGCAGTGCTAGAATTCCTGAAAGTGCTGAAATCAATACTCTGTTCTGTCCCTTATGTTTAACTTAATAAAGCCAGAAAATGAGCCAAATGAACATTTTAGCAATGTTTTCAATTAAACGAGTGGAAAAGCTTCTGTTTGTTCAAGATTTCACAATGAGCTCATGTTTCATAAATTTTAAAAAGTCAGTACAAGGACTTGCTGGTTTTTCATGGGAGAGAGCTGGCCCCTGAGGTGCCGTCAGCCACAAGCTGGGCGTTGCTGGCGACCCTTCCATGTGCACTGCCCTTCACAGCTGCTAAGCATTCTGTTGTGCTTTCGTTTGTCACTATTTGATTTTCAACTCAATCTCATAAATTTCCTCTCATTTGTGGATAAGGAAACTGAGGCTTGAAATGTTCAGGCCACTTACAGGCTATCTGATTAGAAATCAACAGAGGCAGAATTTTAGTTCTAATATTTGGACTCCAAATGTGCTTTCTTATTTTCTATTATATGCTCTACCCTTTATCCCCCATGCAATGTGAATTAGGTTGGATTTGTGAAGCAGCAATGAGACCTTAAGAATGAACTTTATGCAACTCTTTGTGTGTATGTGTGTGTGTGTGTGTGTGTGTGTGTGTGTGTGTGTGGTGGAGGGTGCCTTTGCTTGTGTCAACTGTGCCTCAAGGCCTCAGTTTTCCTATGACCCCAGCTAGCAATTATGACTCACTTGTTTCAAAGGAATGTGGATTTATTTGAGATTTTGAAAAGATAGATTAAAAATTTGACCTAAAGCATCTCCTTCATAAAGGGGCCACTGTGCAATATACTACAAGATCCACCAAACTCTTGGTGAAGAACTGTGGCTTGAAGCCCTCTTCTTCATCTCCTGGGTCTCCTTCCATTTCCATTTGACCGACACAGAACAAATCCTCCTTGCTCTCCTTCTGCCCTACTTAAGCAGTGGGATACGGGGGAACTTACTCAAGATCACCTTTCAAGGACTTTAGTTTTACTTGTTAATTTGGCCCCAACCCCAAACACCTTAATAGCACTTCTTTTGTCTCTTCTCATAGTCTCTTTATAAAAAATAGAAGGAGAGAGGAAGAACAAAGTTGGCAAAGTATGAAAAGGCAACAAGATTCTCGCCTTTGTTCCCACCTAATCCTGTAAGTCACCCCCTCCACAGATTGTCCGGTTTACTCTTTCTTTTTAATAATGCCCAGAGATCTTTGGTCCCACCTTTGGGTCAAAGTCCTTATGTCGCCTCAGGAAGCCTCCTGCCCTATGGGTGCTTATAAACCCATGGGTGTACTGGAGATGACGAGGAGGGGAAGATATGAGCCTTTCACCAAGGGTATGACTGTGCCCAGAGCCTGCCAGGCAGTTTTTGTCAAGGGAGTTTTACTCAAAATGTATTACAAATATTTCAAAAACAATAAGGGACAGAAATAACAAAAGGCAGATGTTGGCTTGTTTTGTGAGAAATGGAATTAGAAAATGAGATGTTCATGAACCCTGCAAATGTAATTTGATACAGGAATATTAAATGTTGGCTTTCAGCCCTCTTGCTGCCCAAGAAACTCCCTGGAATTGGGTTAGGAGCCATGCAATGCAATATATTGCACCATTCAATCCATTTCAGAACACTAGAGAGAGTGAATTAACATTTCTCCAAATTTGCTCCAAAATAGTCACAGCGGCATGAATCCCAGGCAACAGGGATCATGTTAAGATGGTGTCAGTGTCACCATTGTTTTGAATGTTATCTTATAGGTAGATCACTCCTGTAGGAGAAGTTCCAGGCTTCGTTTTTACTCTCTCTAATATTTTCCCTCTGGGTAGGGTAATGTAGTGGAGCATATGCTGGACATGGGCTCCTTCCTGCCAGCTGTGGACCTGGAGCCTTTGTGGGCAATGTTTCTGGGCCTCTCATGTCTTTATTTGTAAAATATGGGAAATGATCACTAAAAATTCATCTCCCGCAACTCCACGGCTGTCACTCTTTACTGGCTATTGTATTTACTTTTACCTTGCTCAGATTTTCTCTCTCCTCTATGAAAAGGAAAGTAAGACAAAAGAAAATGAAAGTAAAACCCTGTAATGATTCAGTTTTGAATTGAGCATCTCACAGTAAGCACTTGGATTTTCAGAACATTTTTATTAAGAACAGCTAGAAAACTCAAGATGTAATCATGGTTGTCTTAGTTTGCTTGTGCTGCCATAAAGCAGGGGTTCCCAATTCCTGCCGCTCACCTCCTGCTGTGTGGTCCAGTCCCTAAGAGGCCACAACTGATCAGTCCATGGCCTGTTAGGAACAGGACCGCACAGCAGGAGGTGACTGGTGGGCCAGTGAGCAAAGCTTCATATGTATTTATAGCTGCTCCCCATTGCTTGCATTACCGCCTGAGCTCCACCTCCTGTCAGATCAGCAGCTACATTCGATTCTCATAGGAGCATGAGCCCTATTGTGAACTGCACATGTGAGGGACCTAGGTTGTGTGCTCCTTATGAGGATCTAATGCCTGATGATCTGTCACTGTCTTTCATCACCCCTAGATGGGACTGTCTAGTTGCAGAAAAACAAGCTCCCCACTTATTCTACATTATGATGAGTTGTATATTTCATTATATATTATAATGTAATAATAATAGAAATAAATAGAATGAACTTGAATCACCCTGAAACCATCCCCAGGCCCCCACCCACCCCACCCATGGAAAAATTATTTTACATGAAACCAGTCCCTGGTGCCAAAAAGGTCAGTGACTGCTGCTATAAAGGAATACCTGAATCTGGGTAGTTTATAAATAAAAGAGATTGATTTGGCTCACATTTCTGCAGGTTATGCTAGAAGCATGGTACCAGCATGTGCTTGGCTCATGGTGAGGGTCTCAGGCTGCTACTGCTCAAGGCTGAAGGCAAAGGACAGTTGGCGTGTGCAGAGATTACAGGGAGAGAGAGAAGGCAGCAGGAAGCCAGGTGGGCTGGAGGGGTTAGGGAAGGAGAGGTACCAAGCTCTTAACAGCCAGCTCTTATGGAAACTAACAGAGCAAGAACTCACTTACTACCTCAAGCCATTCACAAAGGATTTGTCCTTAAAAGCCAAACACCTTCCATTAGGCCCCACCTCTAACAATGGGGATCAAATTTCAACCTGAGATTTGAAAGAGGTAAACAAACCAAACCCAAACTAGCAATGATGTTTTCCATTCAGTGAGATACTTTACAATATATATATTTACCGCCAAGTTGTACATTACAGATACATATAGTTTTGTTAGGATTATATTTGGAAAATTATATGAACTGGTACCAAATTTACATCTTCTCTTGATTGTCAGCAAAGGAACATCACAATTTCCCTCAATACTTTGAAATCTGCAGCATCATATTCAGTTCCTCTGGTAGCTGACATTTCCAGGCACTGCCTTCCTCTGCCACTGACTGGACAATCATAGGGGCCACTTTCTTCTGTTAAAATTGGAAATGAACTGCAGTTGGCAAGAACACTGGGACAGGTGGGCACTACATCCCTTTACTTCATCTTTACCCCAGGGGAAAATGGAAAAATTCATGAGACATGTTATGTTATTTACTTGCTGAAGAACTTCCCTTCTGCCATCCTCTCCATCTGGTTTATGTTTTCCTTCTGAATTGGTGCTTTCACAGCACAAGACTGCCTTTGTTGAGCGGCAGCAACAGGTGTGTTGTGAGAGAGAAAGCTCAAGAGAGAATGGAAGAAAATGTACATCTGTGTGTGAGAACATGCAAGGCAGAGTGTGAATTTTGTGGGTGCAGGTGTCTGTGTAGTCTATGGCTCGAAGACCCAGTGTGCTTGGTGAATTCCTCAGGAGAATATATTTACAGCATATTTAACAGCCTTTGGCAGAGAAATCTATGCACCATCTGTGAGTGCATGTCCTCCATGAAGACTCTGCAAAGTCACCTTTGATTCCTGAGATAGACAAAGCAAGTGCATTTCAGCAAAGGGGTTCTGAGGAAATGTGAGATCCACAGATGACACTGGATCAGCCATACTCACCTTGTCTTGCTTGTCTTCTTAAATTGTGTATCAGACAAAGTGTGGGCTTCAGATCAGGCAGATTGCGTTAGAAATTCTGCCTTGTATTCCTTAGTGTAGGGACCTTGGGTGATTTACTAAACTTCCCCAATTTCTTGATTTACTTATCCATAAGTGCCAGCTAACAATGCCCAACTCACTGGGCAGATGGAGAGAGTTCATTTGCAGCATTGCCTTGCTTGGAACCTGGTGTGCAATAGGCACTTAGTAAATGTTAGTTCCTGTCCCATAAATGCAATTCTCCTTTAATTAAACAGATTAAAGAGAGGTAAAAAAATTATTTCCATATGTTCAGATAAATAATTGACAAGGCTTAAATTGCCTTCTAATTTGTCAACAGAGGTTTCCACCTCATGTCCTTTGGCATGAGGAACTTAAGATGTTGCAGCTGCATGTGTTAGCTGTAAGCTTGCCATCTCGGCAGAACATGGAAAGGACAGTGCACTGCTTTTAAGACACAGAGGCACTCTTCCTGCCCTGATTTCAGCAGGTCCTGACCTCCAAGCTGTTCTTACAGGAATGGTATTGGAGCTGTGTCCAGTCTTCCAAGTCTATCTGAATTGATTCTCATTGTTTCTGGTGGCACATGGGACAGACTGCTGCCCGGGATGTGCTCCATGGCAGTGAGACCACACACATCAGAAGCATCTTTGGGGGAAATGTAAAACTATGACCCTTTGTTTCATCAGCCCCACAGAACAATCAACTCATCTGGACTCTGACAGGAAAGGAAGATTTGCTTTACTTTTCAAGGGCCATTGCAGTATGGTGGAAAGAGACTTGGCTCAGGAGTTAGAGGCAAGTTCAAATGCCACTATGATATTTTTTAAAGATGAGCTCCCGAGTCTCTGTTTTCGTTTTTCTACATGTTCACACTCAAAGTATAAAGTCACTGTGATAATTTTTCAGGAAATTACACCACGCCTGGCATTGAGTAAATGATCAGTAAATGTTAGTGTCCTTCACAAAGCTCCCAGGTGTGCATGAATGAGGATAATTTAAAGCATACAATTTGAAGAATATGCTACTTGGCCTGTTGGCCATGCTTAGTCAACTCCAAAGGAGAAACCACTTTGTGCTGACAACTAGGAGAACAAAGACATTAAAGTGGAAGCAACATTCTCCCCACTCTAAGAGATGGCAAGTAACAGCCAGTATTTCCTAATTTAAGATGCCAATCAGCACCCTGGACTTTCTAGCTGTATCTTTATGAACTGGATTAGTGGATAATCTGATTCATTCCTTTGCATGGAGTCTGTCCCTATTCTGGCATGCTTTCCTTTGATTCAGAGTTTGCAAGGCAAAATACTACATTTCTCGGACCTCTTCTAGCTAGCATTTCATACGCCACATAGACTGTAGTCAGAGGCAATACATGAAAGGTAAATTAGAAATCAAGTTACATCGTGTCTTAGGTTGGGTTCCTTGAAAACAGATTCTGAGGCAAAGGTTGGTATACAGTAGGTGTATCATGGGCTGCTCTCAGGAACAACATTCAGAAGAAACAGGGAAAGCAGGACTGGAAAGAGGGAAAAGTTGGACTTCAAAGTAGTTGCAAGAGAGATCTCAACCAATCCCCACAGCAGCTGGGAAGGTCATTCAGAGTTGTCTCCGACTGAGGCAAATGACACCAAATATGACATTCCCTGCATCTCTTAGCCATTGTATGTGGGCTGCCCCCAGAGGCAGGACATACTTTGGGCAAGGTGGCTCCTATCAGTCAAGGACAATTTTCAGATATGGACACAGCCATCAGAGGTCAACTCTCCTGGCAGTCAGGCAGATAAGTGCCTGTGTCCTGAAGGGCAAATGTGGATGGCACAGTGCAGATCCCCAAAGCCCATTAATGAGCTCCCAGTTTCTCACTTAGTTACACTATTTACCCCATCTGCAGTTTCTCTAGGATTCTGGTTGGTCTCATTTCCTGAGAAAATATATAAAAGTAAGGTTAGGCAAATGAACTTCAGCCCCCACTGATAGAAGGTCTTAGGCTGTAACGGATACTCATGGTCTCCCTTCTCTACTGCCCATTCTAGATTCCCGTCACTCTTACCCATTATGTCTGCTGTTCTAGGTGGCTCACAGGTAGAATGACCAAACCATCATTCCCGAAGGTATGAATCCTTTGTCAGCAAGTTCTTCTTAGGATATAGTGACTGTACTTTCTTATTTATTTGCAAAATTGCATAGGGTCATACACACCAATCCAGTGAATCACCAGTCTATTAGTCTGTTCTCACGCTGCTATAAAGAACTGCCTGATGCTGAGTGATTTATAAAAGAAAGAGGTTTAATCGACTCGCAGTTCTGCAGGGCTAGGGAGGCCTCAGGAAACTTACAATCATGGAGGAAGGGGAAGCAAACACGTCCTTCTGTACATGGTAGCAGGAAGGAAAAGTACCGAGCAAAGGGAGAAAAGCCCCTTATAAAATCATCAGATCTTGTAAGGACTTATCCACTATCACAAGAATGGCATGAAGGTAGACACCTCCATGATTCAATTACCTCTTACTGAGTCCCTCCCACGACATGTGGAGATTATGGAAACTATGATTCAAGATGAGATTTTGGTGGGGACACGGCCAAACCTTATCAACCAGTATTGCAGACTTTCAGATTGTTGCATCTTTTGTGTAATATGTCCCTACCTCCTACTGGTGATCAGGGTCAGTGATTTCTACCTGTATAGTGACACTTTTCCTTTAATGGTGGTCTTTTGGCATGATAAGCCATACAGCCTAAAGTTGCAGGGAGAGGAAGCACAAATTCCCATAAGAACAGACTTCTTCTCATGCTGCTAATAAAGACATACCTGAGACTGGGTAATTCATAAAGTAAAGAGGTTTAGTTGACTCACAGTTCCACATGGCTGGAAAGGCCTCACAATCATGGTGGAAGGCAATTGAGGAGCAAAGTCTTACATGGCAGCAGGCAAGAGAGCTTGTGCAGGGAAACTTCCATCTATAAAACCATCAGATCTCATGAGACTTATTCACTACCATGAGAACAGTATGGGGGGAACCACCCCCATGATTCAATTATCTCTACCTGGCCCCATCCTTGATACATGGGGATTATTACAAGTCAAGGTCAGATTTGGTTGGGGACACAGACAAACCATATCATTCCCTAAGTAGGTCACTGGGAATGATGGTAAATTGGACTACTCCTACTTCTACTCCTTAGCTCCTAGGCACATTTATTCTACCTATTGGAGTCACAGCCCCATATAATGTTGTTGGTTTCCAGCATACAGTATTATGTCCTACAGAATAGCAACCCATCTTTGAATGAAGCTTAGCCTTTTGCTTCCTCTATCAGCTGGTAATAAAGGATTCACCATGTGACCACGTTTGTGCTGAGAGAGATACCAGTGCAAGAGTGGTGGGTGACATGGGGATGGGGGGTCACCTGCTTGTGCAACTTATTTGTGCCCAATCCTAGACACACCATGTCCATCTTACAATAGATTGCTGCTGGCCACCGAACCATATGACTTGGTGGATCTGACAGACGGGCAGCTCTGACCAGATGGTCGCTTGATACCCCATGAGCAGGGCCCAGTGGCATGCCAGGAACTGCTTGTCAAACAGAGAACAAGAGGACAAATGGCATCCATTTTCTCAAATAAAAAGGTACTTTTGTTTTTATAAAAGTATAACCTTGATAACAGTGCTTTCCAAACTTACCGGAAGATAAGTTTGAAAAGTTACCTGGGCTTCTTGTTAAGCCCTAAATGTCCAAACCCACTAAATCAGAATGTTTAGGGGAGAAGACTTGGGAAGCTATGTGCTTAACAAGTGCCTGAGATGATTCTTTTCAGAAAAGTTAGGAAACCAAGCCCTTCTCTGTAGCCCTTTCTCTTACGGTATTGTAAGGTGACAAGTCTTACAAATGGCCTGCAGGTATCTTCACCCACACCAATGGCACAGATGGGCTCCCTGCCTGGGTAAGCCAACTGGATGAACCAAAGTGTTGTTAAATGGACCTCAATAGTCAACCAAACCAGGGAAACATATCAGCAATGTATTTTTATGAAGGGGATAGGATAAGGCTAGATGAACAGGCTGAAAGCAAGTATGCTAAAATGTGATCACATTTCAGGCCAGTTTACAAATAACATATCGGGCAGCGCTAATGCATTGCTTTTACCTTTAGTTGGGATTCTTAGAACTCTCTCTGACTTTTCTCCCCTAATATGAAATAATTCTGTAGAACATGAACTTAACACTAGGCTATTTTCTTTGTCATAAAGGCAGAGAGAAGTATTACTTGACAGTAATGAATGTCTGTGTTACACAATTACTTAAATATGATTCTTCAGAAAAAATGAAATGACTTGAGGATTTTCAGTAAACACCAGCTTTAAGCTCAGTAAATAATGGCTTGTGTCAAGTTTATTAGCATGCGTGATTTGTTCCTAACTAGACATATTTCACACTTGAAGTAACATTTTACTAGAACTACATAAAGCAATTGTGCAATTCATAATAAATATGTCACTACTGGTAAGTAGTTAATCCACAAGCCCTGCCTAGAGTGTAGAAAAATAATGTATAAATGAATAAAGTAGATAGAGTCAAATAAGAGATGATATGAAAAAGGTAACAATAAGAGAAATAAAAATACGGACAAAGGGTGTGTGTATGTGTGTGTATCTGTGATCATCTTTATCAGGCACCTATAACACTACTGACATCTTACCAGACCCTTTTCTTAGAACTTTTCAGAAAAGGATTGAATTCAGTTATTATAGATGAAGAAACTAAAGATCTGAAAGGTTAAGCAGCTTATTCTATGACATACTATTAATTCGTGATGGGACTGAGATATCAACCCAAGTGTAGCTGATCCTAGAACCATGCTTTTCTTACCAGTGTTTACAATGGAGGTAAGCAAGCATGGGTTTTAGGGTCATATATACCATGACTGTGTCCTGCATCAGGCACTCACCAGATATAGGATCTCGATAAAGAAACTTAATATCTCAGCCTGAGTAATAGCAGCATCTAAAAATGTTGTGAGGGTTACATGGGAAAATATATGAAGTGCTTAGCATAATGCCTGGCACACATTGAGAGCTAAGTATAGTTAGCTAATATTATGGTATCTCCAGGAAAGTTAGTATAGAGTGAATGATTGATTAATATACTAAGAATCATGTATCATTTTCATATATAGTAAGAAAGGTAGTATGTTTCTCGGTACTAATTCAGTTAGATATGGACTGAATGTAACCAAGGCTTTGGTTAAACATAGGCTGCAGATTCCTGGGACAGTCTTGCTTTCATGAAATTTTATTAATTTTGAAAAATATATTCCATTTAATTCAAGTCAATAATTATTATTTAAGCACCTTTGTCAGTCCTTTCATCCAGTAGATTATTGGGGGTAGAGTGGTGTCAGGGAGACAGAATAGGAAGAAACGGGAAGCATCTTAAAGGAAAATAAATATTACTTCCGACTGAAAGAGCATCCAGAGGACCTCATGTTGCCTTGCAAGATAAGCAGCAAACAGCTCTTGGTAAGCAGGGAATCCTGTCTCACAGATGAACAGAAAGGACACATAACAATTCAGTACAGTACAGGAAGAGGTGACACACAAAAAGAAACATAAGGAATGAGTAAGAGTGGGCCAGGCAGAGAAGCAAAAGGTTAAAGATAAGAGCGTGTGGCCTGCCATGTCAGAAATGAGAAGTAGTCTTATAAGGCTGCAAGGCATATGGGCTTTGGTGGCAGTGAGTGGAGAAAGTGCTTTGGTCAAACATCAGGCTACAAAGGTTTGAAAGCACCAACTCATAAAGAATCTTGCATGTCCTTTATCCTGGATGCTCATGGTTTATTACTTTAGTGGCCCATTAGAATCACCTAGAAATTTTTAGCAACATTGATGGAGTACTGAAGCCAAAAACAACTATCTAGACTGTTTTAGGCCCACTATCCTCGTGAGAAAATTGAAAATTAGTCAAACTATATTTTAAAAATCTGTTTGAAAGCATCTGAGACCCACAAAGAGAGTGAGAATTTGGAGAGCCAAGATTCCCAAAGAAAGAGAAAGCCAGGAGTAATGAGTTGACATTTCGGTAAAATTTTTCACTTGAGGATTCATTGCCAGAGACTCCATCTCAAAAGAAAAAAAAATGTAAATTCTTTCTGGGGAAAAGTAATATTATAACATCAGCCAGAGATTTAAATTTTTCCCATAATGTTTCATACACAATGACCAGCACTGAATCAAAATGAATAAGACATACATAAAAATATAAATCTTGACTGAAAATCAGGAAAAAAATCAAACAATATAAGCAGACTCATATAATAGTTACTATAAAGTCTATGTCTTGAATTATATGTCCGGAAAATTCCAGGTATTAGCTTTTATTAACTGTGTTAATACACTTCAGGAGTTAAATGCCAAGTGGGAATATTCAGAAATAATGAAAATTACAACAAATAAGTAAATGGGAATAATGGAACCAAAAATAGAATACCTGTGATTAACAAATCAATGAATTTGTTTAACAGTACAGTTAAATAGAGTGAACTGAAACATTTTTTAAAATCTAGATAGAGATATAGAGACACAGAAGTAGATAAAAATAGAGGAAAGAACCCAATAGAAAAGATGGACGATCTGACATTAAATAACTGGAGACCCAGAAGGAGGAAAAAAAGAATCTGGGAAGAGTATTATTTGAAGAGACAATGGCTATGAATTTTTTTTTTAATGATGAAAGACACTAAGCCATTGATACAAGAAATTTCACAAATACCAAACAGGATAAATACACAGAGTATCACACTTAAGCATATAATAGTAGAGCATCTGAAAACTAAAAACCAAAAAAACCCACAAAAAATTCAGACAGATACAAAAAAGTCATATTACCTTCAGTGGAACAACAATAAGAATGACAGTTGGCTTCTTAGAAAAAGTTGAAAGCTAAAAGTCAATGAAATAGTAATATCTTCAAAGTGCTTAAAGAAAGTAATAGCTAGCCTATAAATTATGTATTTTGTGCAAATGTTCTTTAGGAAAAAAGGGAAAGGACTTCACTTCCAAAAATTTTTAATAGATTATAGCACACCAATGCCCTTGCTGCAACAGTGAAATTCCACTATACACCTATTAGAATGTCTAAAAATTAAAAATTGACCAAATTAAGTGTTAGCAAGGATGTAAAGCAATTCAATTAGGATTCATATATTACTTGTCAAAACGCAAAATGATCCAGTCACTTTGAAAAACTGACAGTTTCTTATAAGGTTAAATACACACTAATCATACAACCCAACACTCCTAGGTATTTATGCAAGCAAATTAAAACTAATAGTCACATAAAAACATCTGTGTTAATATTTATAATGGTTTCATTCATAGTCATCAAGAATTGGAAATCACCCAAGTGTCAATCAATAGGTGAATGGACACACGGTGTACATCCATACACGGAATATTTGCAGCAACAAGAAGGAACAACTGATACTCACAACAGCATAGATGGCCTCAAATCAGTTATGTTAAGTGAAAGAAGTAGATGCAAAAGTATATGATTTCATTTATTCAGGAAAAGATAATACTACAAAGGCAGAAAACAGATCAGTCATTGCCAGGGCCTGGGGTTGGGGGAAAAGGTTGACTATAAAAAGCTATAAACATTGGTAAACTGGTACATGTTTAACAAGTTCTCTAAATTTAAACTCATTGGTTTGTAGCATTGCCAATTACCATAGTGTAAATATTCTCACCATGGCCAATTTTAAGCTACTAATGTGATGACACTGAACATTGAGTTGGGAAGAGATGTACAGTAGCACAATATTATGTATTTTCACCGTACAGATACAATAGATATAAATAGCTTTATGCCTATAGATAATAGCAAAGTGTAAAATAATTAGAAGTAATGAGTTTTTAGTATGTAACACTTTTGTTTTTAGTGTAATATATTGCATATAGTATCATATTTGTTTTAGTACAGCACATTAATTTGAAGTTTATATAATTTAATTTTAAATTAAGTTTTTAACAACAGGCTTGGGAAATTCCTGAAAGTTTAGCAATCAGCTATCTTAAGCTAGTACATACTGGCTATAATATATCATTAGACATGGGGGAAGTTTTTGAGATGATGGAAGTGTTTCATATCTTGATTGTGTTGGTGTTATATAACTGTATGCACCGGTCAAAACCTGTAGATCTATACACTGAAAGGGTGAATTTTACTGTATGGAAATTATAGCTCAAAAAAACCTAACCACAAAATATGCTATTATCCTTTGACCCACCAATATTAATTCCGAAAATCTATCCTCAGTTATATTCAACCATGTTCACCGTTGATTTTAATAATAAAGTAGGAAATAACCTGATATTCTCAAATAGGAGAATGAATAAATTATTGTTTATCCATACAATAGAATACAATAAGTCCTGACTTACCATTGCTGATAAGTTCTTGGAAACTATGATTTTTAAGCAAAACCACACACAGCAGTTCCTCAAATAATATCGGTTTCTTGTTTCTTTATAACATTGATAAGAAAAAAAAAATTCGTTTCGTTACACATTGTTTTGTTTAAAGCTGTAGTTTCCAAGAACTTACAGATGATGTTAAGTGAGGACTTACCACCTTACTTAGCAAGTAGAAATTGTGAGGTACAAAAAAGTGGTTGCTTCTGGAAGGTTGACTGAAGGATAAAAATTAATAGAGACTTACTTTTCACACATACCCTGTTGTACATTTTGAAATTTTATACATGCATGTATTACTTATTTAGAAGGTAATGGAAAGCTAAATTCATTTTAATCAAAACAAAACAAAAACATTTTCCAACAAACAAATGCTCCTAAGACCATTTATGACCAGCACATCTTTGCTAATATTGAAATGCCTTCAGGTACTGTCTCATGCATTGCTCACCATTCTATGGATGAGGAAACTGAGACCCAGAGACTGAAAATCTCTCCCAAAGGCACACAGCAATGAGGTGTAGCTCTGGGCTTAAAAATGCACACTCTTCATAGCTTTGCTAGACTGCATTTCAGGAAAGTTCAAGGAGAATCTGGGAATCCTCAAAGAGCAATGGTAACTGCAGACAAGGAGAGATGGAACATCCCTGAGAGCCATTTTTTTTTTTTTTTTTTGAGACAAAGTCTTGCTCTTTCGCCAGGCACCAGGCTGGAGTGCAGTGATGCGATCTCGGTTCACTGCAACCTCTGCCTCCCGGCTTCAAGTAATTCTCATGCCTTAGCCTCCTGAGTAGCTGTGACTACAAGTGCATGCCACTACGCCCAGCTAATTTTTGTATTTTAGTAGAGACGGATTTCACTATGTTGGCCAGGATGGTCTCGATCTCTTGACCACGTGATCCACCGGCCTTGGCCTCCCAAAGTGCTGGGATTACAGGCATGAGCCACCATGCCCGGCTGGCCGAGAGGGAATTTTTAAAAGAGAAAGATGAAGCAAGGATTGAACCCTGGAAATATGGATACTTCAGACAGGAGGAGGAAGAGAAGGGTGGGAAGAAAATTCAAATGTTGGGAGAAAATACATTTGTAGAAAATACTTTCTGCTATTTGTGTTACAGTTTTTTTTAAAATTTATATAAACATATGGGGTACAAATGCAATTTTCTTATATGCATACATTGCATAGTGGTCAACTCAGGGCTTTAAGGTAAAGGTATCCACCACCCAAACAACATACATCATACCCGTTAAGTAATTACCCTCTGTTATTTGAACTGTGTTATTCAGACTTAATTCTGATTTTTTAAGAGAAAGCATGGTGGCCATGTCTGTGAGTGCCTGTACAATAGAGCACGCTAGGCCAACACCATGCCTAGGAGTCTGGCTTTTCTGCATTCTGATAGTCAACAGTTAAAAAAGCAATGTTCTCCACATAGTGTTTCAGTCAGCAATATGACATCAGAAGTTGAACAACTCTCTACTGTGTGACAGCCTAATTCCTGGGACAATTTAGGATGAAGTTATGAAGAAATGGGTTAAACTCTTTGCTTTATCTTTTGTTTTTACATTCAATTGTGAGAAAGAAAGAAGAATGATAGTGCCTCCCTGCCCTACAAGTAAACGAGTCATGTAATACCCCTACCGTGTGGAAGTAAGCCGGGGCAAAGAACTTGGGAATACTCGGCCTAACACAGGGCAGTTATAGATGTCTCTTTTGAAAGGCCGATTGGAATAACTTAAGGGGAAGGTAGCAGCAACACAAACTTCTAAAACTCTGAACTCACCAGCTGGAGAAAGGGATTGTGCTGGGAGAACTTAAGAGTCGCTAGAGGGTTATTTAGTTTTCCAAGTGAGTAGCAAAACTGTGCTAATGAGGTCTTTAACACCTGTACTCCAACCAGCAGCTGAGTCTAAGCAGAACCAGGTGGGGGTGTGCCAACAGCTTGGAGGTGGCTGGAGGGAGCTCAGGAACAGGAAGAGAAACCGCTGTCCTGGTTGGCAGAATACAAATGACGTCTGTTAGCCTTTTTATGCTGTTCTCTCCTTTCCACATTTTGCACATGAGTGTGTATTTACTCATAAAATCGGTAAAAAATACTTTGAGAAACAAAAAAAAATTGCATTTAATTAATTTTTTCCCAGATATTCATTCTTCAGTCACTTGTTTTTTGTCTCTGAGCAAAATGTAATTGGGTCAGGCACTAGAGGCAGCTCTGATTCTGTCAATCGCCATCTCCAAAAAGAGATGGCAGAGATGGAGAGATGAGAGGAGGGAGGAGAAAAGATCCCTCCAGGACCAGCCTCTTTGGCATGATCTGGCCTTGCTTTGCTTAGGTTTCTCTTCCTTCGAGAATTAAATAGTCTTCTTTTAAGTACCTCTATAGCCTTTCTCCTTGGAAATACTTCCTGGTAATTACTTGCTTCTCTTCCCCCAACGGGTTCTGACAGAGCAAATAGTGATGACTAAATAGATGAGAAATGAGATAACATATTAATCTAGGTAAGTAGCTGAAAACTAGAAAAGACAAGACTTCAGGTAAACCTGGTAGGAGATGGCTTAGAACCTGGGCAAATATGAGGCTCCCCGCCTTGAATCTAAATCTTTATGGGGAAGTGTCCTATGGAAAGGAGAGAAACTACATCTGCATCTATAGGGCTCCTGGGCACAGGTAGAACAACAGGTAGTTTGCCCTGCTCCCTGCAAATGTGGTCCCAGAAATTTCTCTAAGCAATCAGATTAGCAAGTCTGTCGGTATGAGAGGGGATAAAGGGAATCCCCACATGGGAGATTTACAGTCTGAGGAGTAAAGGTGGGACATGAATGACAGAGGAAAGGGATGTTCCTCCTCATCTTCTCTTTCTGACAAAGACTCCAGCCCATTTTAGAGTTCTCCATGACTGGATTCTTTAGCCCAAGTGGTTAAATTCTTTCCTGAACAAAATCTTCATTTCAATAAAAATGTAAATGTCACAAATTGTACCCTTATAACAAAGATAAAGCTAGAATTTACCGCAGCCCCTTCCTTCAGCTCCAAATCTGGCTTCTATAGAGATATCTGCAATAAACTGTATCCTACCTACCATTTTTTTGAGACTAGGAAAGGTACCTCAAGCTATGATTATATTTAGGAAGAACTGTGTATTATGAGTAAGACAAAAGCCCAGAGTTATGATGGTCAAATTAAGTGTAATAGATTATCATTGTTTGAATTACTGGAAGTTTAATCAGGACTCTTAGATGCTACAGTAATTCATAGCTCATGTTAAGTTTCTGATGGCAATTAATGTTAGCTTTTAAATCAGTGTATATTACCTACGTTATGCATTACATTTACTTTTTTAAGCAATAAAGTATTTACATTTATTGCCCAATGCTCTTATGAATGTTTACAAGCATCCCATTATAAAGCGAATAGTTTATATGAGAACATTAATATTTAGATACTTGTCTCATAGTATAAGTTTGCAATGCCTGCCTTGTCTAATGTTTGCACATTGTGTTTGACAGACAAACAGGTGTAAGTAAAGGCAGTGTCCCAAGTAGCCTAATTAACAGAGGCACTTTACACTTTCAATAGAATTGAATTGATAAACTCAGGAAACACTCATCAGTTGAAACTAAAAAAAAGTTTTTTTCTGGTTATTTTTGGGATTCGATTCATGAAGATATTTTTTGGGATTGACAAGAAAACAAATTTATATACAAATATATGCTCTTTCTTTAAATGAAAGGAGTAGGGATGTTCTAAATACTTCCTTTTTTTTTTTTTTTTTTCTAAAAAAAAAAAGAAAGCAGAAAAGATGTGCTGCTGCTTCTACTCTGACCTAATTAATTTTAGCTATGTTTTGAGATTGAGCCATTAAGGTAATTATAATATTGAGATAATTTAAATAAAATCTACAATAAAAAAGTCTGTTGGGGACAAAATGAACTTGTCTCTAATGTTCTATGATGTATATATTGCTTTAGGCCTTTAAAATGTTCTTTCATGCCCTAAGGTATATTTGTTTTTCCTGACGCTGAAGAAACTAACACAGAGCAGTAGTGTTCCACAGCAAATTAGTGGCAGAACGCAGGCTAGAACCCAGGACAGTTCACCCTTTACTCTCAGACTCCATACAACTCTCTTGTAGTATGCTGGTAATTTGCAAATTCTTTGGTGCCACAGAAATCTTTTTTCAATGAAATTACATGAGGAAGCCTAATATTTAAAACACACTGGAGCTGCTTGATAATTCCAAGCCAATTTCAATGCTTCCCTCAATTTTCAAAATAACTGCCAAATGGCAAGAGTTTCCAAGCAAACCAATTTTTCCTTACTTCATCTCCGAAAGAAACGGAACTCAAAGATCTTCTAAAAGTTGCTTCCACTGCTACAGGTGCCATCACTGCTGATGGGCAGTGCCATCACCCAGGCAGGTTGACGCCCAGAGACCCCACACACTTCAGCAGAACCAGAAGATGGGAAGCTCAAATTGCTTAGTGAACACGTGATATTTGGATCAATGGCCATGCAGCCCCTATCATCAATATTCTACCTGGGAATACCTAAGCATTCTCCAGATACTGGCCTTGCATTCTGGACTATGAAGAAAAATATGAAAAGGGAGACTTGCTGAATCTTCAAGATTCCTAACCTTAACCACTGGATAAGTTAACACATCCTTTCTTAATCTGCCTTTAAGAAGAGAAGGAAAGAAGCAACCTCATATATTTGAGTGTCTGCTGGTAGGAAAGGCATCAAGCCTCAACTTGATGATTTCCTTATTTCATTTGACCTTATGAGATGAGTTTTGTTTTCACTTAACAAATGAGGAAAATAAGACTTGTAAAACCATGACTTCATAACTTACCAAGATGACTCTGTTAAGAGTTGGGATTTGAATCTAGACTAGTCAAATTCGCAAACCCATGTTCCTTCTACCATTCCTCTGAGCCTTGTACCACTGGTGCTTCTCCTAATCACCAGAAATTGAGCACAGGTTTTATATCATAAGGGACATTTTTTATTTTAAAAGGCAGATACCCTTAGTAACTATATGCACTTTGAGGAGCTCAGATTGTGGTAGACTTGGCTTTAACAAGTGTCTAATATAGAGAAGGGAATTCCTTAGTTTAATTCCTTCTTTTCTAAAGGATAGTACTGTATACCATTATAATCTGTACTTATAATTACATGCTCTACCACATACCTACTTGGAAGATATCAATGGACACTAACAATCAAGTTTTCAAAACATCTTTCCATTTCTATTATAGGATAGTTTGTTCTGATAAGATATATGGGTCTGTTCACTTGAGTTTTTGATTAGGAAAAAGAATTACTCAAATCAAGTACATAGCTATCATTCAGATACAAGGAGATTCTTTGGCAGGAGGGAATACACGTTTATAAATACACTCATTGACTTCCCTGTTCTTGAGTTTTCATAACTATGGATGATCCTTTGCATCTGGCCACCCGGAAAACACACCAGAGCTGTAATTTCTAAATGTGCTAATGATGAATGTCTCCTTACTGAGTAGCTCTTGCTAGAAGAGTTCTTGAAGGTGCATATCATTTGATCTCTCAGTAGCCAGTGCAGTTACCCATACTTAGAAAAAACTTGTTTTATTACTTTCAATTTTTAAATAATCCAGACTTTGCCCCATTCCCTGTAGCAACGTTAATATTAGGAGACAAGAGAATGGTAATTTTGCCAATTTCTTAAAAATGCAATTGACTTTTCCCAAAAACTTCATATTGCATTTGGCAGTAGATGACAATACTTAGAGCACTGATATCAAATAATGAGGCTGGAGAATATCTATACACCTACACACACTGTTGTTTAAACAAAAAGAAATAATTCCTGTTTTCTTGAAAGTGGGCTTTCTCTGGTCAGAAGAGAGGTGTTGAAGTTGCCCCAGTCAATCTTTTCTTCCCTCGCTTTCTCCTCTTTCCCCCTCCCCACTTCTTGTCCTCAAAGGGACTCTGCAAAACCAGGTTTGGAAACCCCTGTCCCAGACCTCCCCATGATTTATTTTTCTTGAAGACACTTCCTGGACAATGAAATCATTTTTCTTTTCCCTGCATTCAAACAGACACATAGCTTTGCTATACCAAAGCAGCCCCTCCACCCTATACCCTGCACCCCACTTTCCATGTTCCAGAATAGTTCCCATTCAAGGAGCCAGAATTCTGTAGGTGGCCCTAGGAGTCAGGGGAGGATAGGAGAGAAAAGTTGGAATACCAGCGGATTTGTCATCTTTCAACACCCCTTTTATTTTGTTGCTACAATATTTTCTTTTCTTCTTAAGGAAAACAATTGTTCAGTGAATAGTTTTGGTTAATTTAAAAGTGATTCTCAATATTACAAAAGAATTTGTGCTTACTGTAACTTAGTACAAATAAAGGATATGTCCATAAATTAAAATTTGGGTTTAAAAACTTGCAAAAATCTAGCCATTTGGGGATATAGAGAAGAAGCTGCAACTCCTAGTGGCCTGATATCGCTGATTAAAAGGTTCTGTGATATTTCAGAAATATGAAAAGTCTTATGCTTTGAAGACCATTGGCAACAGAATAAATAAAAAACAGAACAAAAAAAAGCCTGGTAGGGTCAGAGTGATGGGTATCTACCTGAACAAGGGCAGCCCGAGGCAAGGGGATCCAGCTCAAAAAATATGAAAGCTGAGAGCAGTTTTCCAGATCTTACAACAATCTTTCCTGCATGTTACCTCCTGCAGCTCCCATCCTCCCTGGAAGCCTGCTGGGACCTGGAACTGTCCAGAGGGAAGGCTACCCCTGCCTAGCTCACTCTGGATGACAGGGGACAGGGAAATGCCTCCATGGCCCCCACCCCATCCTCTTACAATGACAGGTTGCTCCAGCAGATCTTGGGTGGCAAGGTGGTGGGGGGGGGGCCGGGGGAGTTTGGAACGAGCAAGTTATCACTACACAGCGAGGATGCCAAAATTTTAGGTAACAGACTTAAAACCTCTAAGTGTAGATTCCAATAAGAGGACATCCCTATACCACTTCTTTTGTTCACTAGCCTTCTAATGCACTTTTCTGAGCAGAGGAGAGAGTGGTGGGCTTTCAGCCAGCACCTGCAGAATTTGACTTCACTCATTGTCTATTTTATTCATGAAGCAGCCTACAGTCATTGCCCATGGGAATAAATCACCCAGGGGCATCCCCCCACCACATAAGGTTGAGAACTGCAAGGTGATGAGACACCCAGCCGCTGCCCTCTCTGCACACAGGGAGTCTGCACTTTCTGAGGTTTTGCTCCCTCCATTTCCAGAGGCCACAAACACATGTTTGCTAAGGAGCAGCTAAAACCCAGAGGAAACTTGACCCTTCAACCTCATCCTTGAACTCTCCTAGAGAATCTTAGTGGAAATTTAATAAGATTAAGCTGAGGTTCCAGAGGAATTTAGAGGTGTCCACATTCCCAAATGAGAATGTATACACCTGTTTTTGGCAGCTCTTTGGCTCTGTTCCTGACGTATTTTTCTACTATTTTCATAAAGGGAATAGCTCAACTTATTTGAATAAAGAAATTGTAATATTTTATTGCTCTACTTGAGTATACATATTTAAAGTGACTTATAGCCATATTTTTCAAAAAAGAAAGTAATTGTGTTACATATTGCCTTAACTATGAATTTGGTATGTCATATATTTTATCAGCTTAAAGCACGGTGTCTCTATACTGTAATCCAGCCCATGAAATCTATGGCCTATTGAACATTTCACAAGAAATGAAATATTTGCGTCTTTTATTCAATGAAATGAGTGTTTCAGTGTCTTACATAAACATAGATTCTGAGCAAAGGATGAGGCTGAACATAGAGACCTGAACTCCTACCCTGCCCTTTGTTCTGTCACATAGGAGTGGCTGGGGAAAGCTCTCACGGGGGTAGATTCAGAGAGCTTTCTTCAGTAGCATGCCTGCATCTCAGATATAAATCCATTTTGGGATAGAATCCTGCTGTGTTCTACAAAGACAGCTTGATGTCTGCACCAGTGCAGCTGTTTCTCTATGGTGGTCACGAAGCCTTCACAAAACACACATGGAAGTCACCGGTTTGAGTTTTGTCCTTCAGGGTGCAGCTCAGTCCTCTCAGGGCTGCTGATCCCTGGGATGCACTCCTCAGGCAGGAAGGTCCATCACGAGGTCGTTTATTTAGTCAAGGGATCACGGGTGAGTCAGGAGACAGGGAAATTCAGAAAACGAAGTCAAAAGTGATTGCGTGTAGAACAGGAAACCAGCTGCACCTGGCAGCCTGCTACCAAGTCAGAAAGGGCTGTAATGGAAAACCGATGCGTTTATAGAAAGTCTACCTCCCTGTCCCCAGGCCAGAGCTGCTGCCCTCGTCACAGGGAGTCAACGCATTAAGTTTGGCAGTTCTTGCAGTGCTTGCCATGCCAGGGAGGTTATTAAAACTGAACTGAAATGGTTTCATAACTCAAACTGGAAACAAGAGTGAGGAAAATGCTAACACTAAAGTGACAGACCAGAACGAAATGGAGCTAGATCTGTAGGCTCTCTGGCTCAGGTTTCAGAAGGTTCCACGTGTTAAAACAGGCTGAAAAGTTAGTTAAATAAAACGAAGTGCCAAGCCAGACATTTAACACCCTGAAAGGGGGCTGACCAACGAGAGTATTCTGTGATTCACGCTGTTTACTAAGCTTCACTTTCAGGAGCCTGAAAGCAAGATTAATTATAACTACATGCCCTAAAATGCCTGTCACATGCAAGGGACACCCCCAACCCCAATCTGCTTTTCATGTATTTGATGGACTTCAAGGCTATTTCCGGATTCTCAAGGATAACCCCTAAATAAAACCTGGGTACCAAGACCGCAGATGGGAAAAGCAGATGCATCAATGCTTTCACTGTCACAGGCTTGAAGGTGTAGGTCAAATCCTTTTTGGAAAGACATACTCATTGCAGAATGACACAATTTAAAACACTGAAACACTTGCTAACATTTTGGAGGAACTGATGCGAGCAGAGTAGTTTAGGAGAGCTACCAAAGGAGAAGGGGCAGAACTTAGTCTTCTAAGTATTGTATTGTGTGTGTCCAGAGAATGCCATGGCTGCAAAACATCTCTAACATCACAGAGAGGCTCTCAGCTGAGAAGCAGTCACATGGCTTTCATCTTCAGAGCCAAAATGGAAGTTTCAAGGCCCGTTGAAAAAGGTAGTTTCAGGCTTTACCTGCTGGTAAGACCAAATCATGCCAACGCAGCTCAGAAGAGAGGAAGGGCTGAGTCTGCAAAACCAGTGGCTATGGCCAAAAATGGTGGTGAAAATTCTCATCATAAAGAAGACAGGGAACATCAGACCCAATGGTCAAATGCTAATGCTCTTTGTGGCTTCTTGGGATATTTCAGAGATTATTTTTTGTGCATTTCAAAAATAAACATGTTCTATGTTCACTTTTTTCATAAACTTTTTTTGCTTTTTGTTTCTCAGTCAGCAGTAAATCCTGGTGGCTTCACCTTCACAAATATGTCCAGATTGCAGTATTTATCACCACTACAGCTGATACAGGTGTTTGAACCAAAGCAACTCCATCTTAAATAGGCGCTGGGTAAAATAAAGCTGAGACCTACTGGGCTGCATTCCCAGGAGGTTAGGCATTCTTAGTCACAGAGTAAGATAGGAAATTTCGACAACTTACAGGTCACAAAGACCCTACTGATGAAACAGGGGGCAGTAAAGAAAGCAGCCAAAACCCAACAAAACCCAGATGGTGATGAAAGTGACCTCTGGTCATCCTCACTTATTATACACTAGTTATAATGCATTAGCATGTTAAAAGACACTTCCACCAGCACCATGACAGCTTATAAATGCCATGCCAATGTCAGGAAGTTACCCTATATGGTCTAAAAAGGAGAGAAACCCTCAGTTCCAAGAATTACCTACCCCTTTCCCAGAAACCTCTTGAATAATCTACCCCTTGCTTAGCATATAATCAAGAAATGGCTATAAATATACTCAGTCGAACAGCCCAAGCTGCTGCTGTGCCTATGGAGTAGCCATTCTTTATTTCTTTACTTTCCTAATAAACTTTCTTTCACTTTACTCTGTGGGCTTGCCCCAAATTCTTTCTTGCATGAGGTCCAAGAACTCTCTCTTGGGGTCAGGATTGGGACCCCCTTTCCAATAACACAACCCTATGGCAGTGAAGCATAACAAGTCTTACCTAGATTATTGGAGCAGCCTTCTATCAGGAGAGCCTCCCATCCTGCACCCACCCTTACCTCCCTGAGGTCAGTTCTCAAGGTAGCAGCCAAAGTGATCCATAACCTTGGTGAAGATCTGTTCAAAAATTCACTGATACTGAGTTCTAATGCTCAACAACAGAGTGGAGTGACTATAATTAGCAACAATGTATTGTATATTTCAAAGTAATTAGAAGAGAGAACTTGAAATTTTCCCAACACATAGAAATGATAAATAATCAGGGTGATGAATACCCCAAATATTCTGCCTTGATCATTACACACTCTATGCACGTAACAAAATGTCACATTTACTCCATAAATAGTAAAATATTATGTATATATGTGTATTAGTTTGTTTTCATGCTGCTAATAAAGACATACCCGAGACTCAGCAATTTACAAAAGAAATAGGTTTGATGGACTTACAGTTCCATGTGGCTAGGGAGGTCTCAATCATCGCAGAAGGTGAAAGGCACTTCTTACATGGTGGTGGCAAGAGAGGAAAAGAAAGTCAAGTGAAAGGGGTTGCCCCTTATAAAACCATCAGATCTTGCAAGACTTATTCACTACCACAAGAACAGTATGGGAGAAACCGCTCCCATGATTCAGTTAGCTCCCACTGGGTGCCTCCCACAACACATGGGAATTATGAGAGTACAATTCAAGATGAGATTGGGTGGGGACACAGAGCCAAACCGTATCAATATGCATACAATTTTGATCCATGATTAGAACTCATAATCACAATTAGATTTCACAATTTAATATGTGGTAAAGGAGATTTGAAACTAACCCAAATATAATCTTGTTTTTCCAGGACATTCTCCCAACTCACCCTAAAACTGTGACATATTATTTGCAAAAGTATACACTAGTACTTGACAAAAGTACTAGTGAGGTCCCAGTGAACATGTTCTGTGTGTTTCCCCATACTAACTCAGTTTACAACAGTTACCAAGTCAGATATGACCCAGCAATTCTACTCCCAGGTATACATCCAAAAGATCTGAAAGCAAAGACTGAAAGAGGTATGTGTATACCCATGTTCATAGCAGCATTATTCACAGCAGCCAAGGGGTGGAAGTAGCCCAAGTGTTCAAGTGACTGAAAAATGAATAAACAAATCGTGGTCTATCAATACAGTGGAATATTATTTAGCCTTAAAAAGTGAACATTCTGACTCATACAATGTCATGAATGGATCTTCAGGCATTGTGCTAAGTGAAATAGGCCAGGGACCAATATTGTGCAAGTCTAGTTACACGAGGTAGTTAGAGGAGTCAAATTCCTAGAGTCACAGAGTTGAATGCTGCTTACCAGGAGCCAGGGGAGGGGGAAATGGGAACTTGGGCTTTAATAAGGATAGAGTTTCAGTTTGGGAAGATGAAATAGTTCTGGAGATGAATGGTGGTGATGGTTACACAACAGTGTGAATGTACTTATTACCACTCAACTATGCACTTAAAACTAGCTGTGGTGGTAAAGTGTATGTGATGTATATTTTATCACAATTAAAAAATGGAGAAAAAAAATTACTAATGGCTTTCTACCTCACTCAGAGTGAGACCCAACCAGGCCCTGTATCCGTGCTTCACATTTCCCACTGGACTTCAAGGTCATCCAGGAGCTTTAAATAACACATATGCCTGGGCCCAGCCCCACCATTTAGGCTTGGGTCGGTCAGGCTGGGGCCAGGCAGGCTCTGCTCCCTGTGCAGCATTGTTTCCTACTGCCCCCCCAACTTGCCACAGGTGCCATGGCCTCACTCCTGGCCTCTTCAGGTTTCACTCGGGTCTCTCATATGCCTTTCCTCTTGCATCCCTCCTTTTTGAGCTGATGCTTAGTAAATATCTATTAGATGAATGAATTATTCTGAGTTGAACAATGAGAACACATAGACACAGGGAGAGGAACAACACATACCAGGGCCTGTCGGGGGGTCGGAGGCAAGGGGAGGGAGAGTGTTAGGACAAACACCTAATGCATGCTGGGCTTAAAACCTAGATGACGGGTTGATGGGTGCAGCAAACCACCATAACACATGTATATCTATGTAACAAACCTGCACATCCTGTACATGTGTCCTGGAACTTAAAAAAAAAGAAAACCTTAAAAAAAGGAATGAATTATTCTAAATAATACATTATGGTGGGGGAAAGAGCATCACTGATTTTGGGGTCTGACCCACTAAAAAATATACTCACTGACTTGCATATTTTGAACTTCTCACTCCTTTTAAGTAACATGGCTACTGTCTCACTTGAGAGGCAGGTGTATTTGGAATGAATACTGTCCTGGCCTCATCATTTCTGGAGCTAGAAGGATCTGATGTTTCCACTCAATGCTTTGAAAATAATGAGAGAAGAAAAAAAGAGCATCACGATATCCCTCCATGACTAGAGATTTTCTTTGGGTTCCCATATCATAGTTTTATCCATATAGATTTTTCACTGGATGTTATAATGTCTCCATGAAAGTTGAAATATTTAAATGTTTATGAAATTACATGTCACAGAAACATGCTTCCTGTTTCTTGTAGCCTGGAGAATACTTAGCTGCTATGTACTCAGGGCATAGTTTCCCTAAACTGGAAAGTTTTATCTTACCCAATTCCCTAATGAAATCTGAAGCAACTTAAGCCCTAAAAGGGAAAATTACTTAACCAAGATCACAGAGTTAACTGGAAACACAGCTGGAATTCGCCTGCAGCCATTGGATGCTGGGCTTTCTCTGTGTGCCTATTTTCTGCTCATGACATATGGGAAGTCTGTGCCCCACAGAACACACTGCACACCCCTCACACTGCCTAACCACAGTATTTCATGAGACTAAAGGCAAGGCAGGAGGGAAGCTTGGGGCATTAGGGAAAAGCACAGAAAACCTTTTCAAGCAAATCTCCATTTTCTGATGATGAGTCAAAATTTCTGCAAAAACACCCAACAGCAATTCAAGTTATCTAAAATACTCAATAGGACTACAGTCATGGAATGGGGCTTGTCAACCAACAGTGAGCAGAGGGCAAATTTCTCTTTCCATAGAAAAATGGGTGAATAAACTGTAGCAATATGTGCACCATGGAATCTCATGTTACTTTTAAACACAGTAACACAGCTCTTACCTGTTTTCACTAGAGGGTTATCCATAAGGTAACATAAATTGAGAAAAGCAAGCTGGAGTCATATGTGTAGGATGACATGAAGTTTTATAAAAATTAATCAAACAACAATCCTATATTTAAGTATTCCTTGAAGGAGCATGGAGAAAATTGTAAGGGACAAATGCCAATTGCCAATTGGTTTTCATAAGAGTATGGAAATGGAAGGAAGCCCAAATGAGGTAATTCACTTTCTCTTAAGGCAAGAACTGGACCACTTTCCCCTCATGCAAGATTTTCTCTTTTGAATTCCAGAAATTTGGGTGAAAATTAACTATCAGTTAAAAAAAAAATTAAAAAAAAACAAAGCATCCTAACTGCCTGTTTGGAGGAACAGTAATCTAATTTGGTGGTTAAAGATACTGACGCAAAGTCAAGAGGGTGTTAATTGCCACAGGTAAATGTCTCGAAATCTCCACCTGCTGGTGGGGTCAGCCCCTCATTGAGAGAGACCAGTGGGGGTGGGGGAAGGACAACATGGAGACCATGAGGGCATCAACAATATTTTATCAGAAAGAAAATTAATTCAGGCAGAATCAAATGAGAACCCCAACTATAAGTTAGGGATGGCAGCTCAACAGGGCATCTGCCTTAAGTCAAGGACTAGACTGGGTGATGTTGTGTGAAGGTTTTAGTCTAGGATCCCCACACTTTTCTGCAGACAACAGTGACTTGGAAGATCCGCAGAGAACAAAGTCTGCAATTATGACAAGTATGCAGCTGAGGAGGAAGAGTCTTGTTTCCTTAAAGGTTAAATCCAGGTCACTGTGAGGCCTCAGGAGAAATGTTGAAGTCAAGGTTCACTTATTCTTTTACAAATATCATTAAATACTGACTTTTGGTCAGGCACTGTCCTGTGGGGAGAGTGGTGAACAAAAAAAATTCCTGCCTTCCAGGTGTGTCCATTCTAGTTTGTAATACGAGAACAAGCAAACAATCTAATGACAGGAAGAAACAGATGCTACAGAGGCCCATGCCAAGCTAAAGGAATAGTGGTGGACAGGCGTTACTTTAAATAAGGTGACCAGGAGCAATCCCCTGAAGCGCTGGCATAGAGCAGAGGCATGAATGGGATGAGGAAACAAGTCACATGAAGATGTGGGAGCACTGGAGAAGGCAGAGGAAACAGCAAGCGGCAAGGCTTGGGCAGGACCAGCCCGGTATGCAGGAAGCACAGCCCGAAGGCAGGTGTGGCCGAGGTAGCCTGAGCAAGGTGCAGTTGCAAGAGATTGTGACCAGCCTGCAGGCCACTGGAAGGAAGTCAGGTTTTATTCTGGAGGTCTTTGGCGGAACAGTGACTTGATGTGACTGACATTTTTACAAGATTATGCTGGTTGAGTGACGAGGTTAAATTGCAGAGGAACCAATATGGAAGCAGACAGACTGCTATGAAGGCTCTGCCATTGTTTGGGGCAAGACAAGTTTGCCTCATTAATCTAAAACAATGTTGACTTAGATTAGGATGTCAATGATGAAGAAGGTGACAAATTGCCAGTTTCGGGGTATGTGTTTGTCTCGGTCCCTGTCTCCCTACTCCTTCTGGTTACCTTGGTTTGTTTCTTCCCTCTACATCATCACCTCCTGACATATGTTTCCATATTTCTTTAGTTCACAATCTGACACTCTCCACTAGGATATATGCTCCATTTGGCTCTTTAACTCATTGCTATTTACTCTGGTGCTCAGAGTAGTGTCTGGCACACATGTAAGTTTTCAATAAATATGTGCTTAATAAATTGATTGTCAAGCTATGGAGCATTATTTTGGATCACAGGATATATTTTGAAAATAAAACCAACACAACAAGCTAGTGCACTGGATTTGGGATGTGAGGAGAAAAATAAGGAACAAGGATGAATTCTAGGATTTTGGCTGGAGCAATTGGGTGCATTTACTAACTGAGAGAGGAGCAGGTTTTGGGGAATCAAGAGTTTGGGTTTAGACAGATGCCTTGGTTTGAATGTTTGCTTCCTCTGGAATTTGTGTTGAAACTTAATCCCCAAGGTGGCAATATTGAGATGAGGAGCTTTTAAGAGGTCATTGACTCAGAGGGCTAATGGATTAATGAATTAATGGGTTTATGGATTAGTGTGTTCTCATAGGAGTGGGACTTTGGCTTTATAAGAAAAGAAAGTGAGACCTGAGCTAGGACACTCAACCTTCTCGCCATATGATGCCCCGTATTGCCCCGGAACTCTATAGAGTCCTCACCAGATGCGGCGCCTCGGCCTCAGACTACTCAGCCTCCATAACTATATGAAACAGATTTCTTTTCCTGATAACTTACGCAGTTTCAGGTATTCTGTTGCAAGCTACGGAAAATGGACTAAAGAAACAGGTTAAATGTTAATGCTTCTCTCAGACATTCAAGAGGAGATTCCACATCAGCAGAAATACATGCACCTGGAGCTCAGTGGAGAGGCTCTGACTAGAGACATAAATTGTGTATTGCTTGACCTCAGACAGTATGTAAAGCCACACACTGCAAAATAAAGTGCAAATAGGAAAGACAAGCATGAGGACCTATTTTTGGGGGCACTCAAACTTTTAGAAGCTGAGAAATGGAGAAAAAGCTAGCAATGCAGCCTGAGAAGGTAGGGACAGTGAAGTAGGAGGGACACCAGGCCAATGTAGAGTTCCAGGGTACAAGAGAAGGAATGTCAAGGAGGGAGTGGTCAGCTGTTTCAACAGATGCTAAGTCCAGTAAGATAAGCACCAGAGGTCATTATTTGATTTGGTTACATGAAGATCTTTGGTGACCTGGATATGCACGGTGCATTTGTTTCCTAGGGTTGCTGTAACAAAGTAACATAAGTCAGATGTCTTGAAACAACAGAAATTCACTCTCTCACAGCTTTGGAGGCCAGAATTCCAAAATTAAGGTGTCAGCAGGGCCATGCTCTCTCTGAAGGATCTAGGGAATAACCATTCCTTGCTTCTTCCTAGTTTCTGGTGTGGGATGCCAATGCTAGGGGCTTGTTGGCTTGTGGACTCAATCTCTGCCTCCATTGTCACATGGTACTCTCCTCTCATGTATTTCTCTCCTCTCCCAATAAGGGCACAAGTCATACTGAATTAAAGGGCCACTCTGCTCCAGTGTGACCCCATCTTCACTATTTACAACTGTGATAACTCCATTCCCAAATAAGGTCCAACATGCCTTTTCAGGGGACACAATTTGATCCACAACACACAGTTGCAGAGAACCAGTGGGTAAGGGTAGAATGTGAGATGAAGGCAGTGAGTAAAGATGACTCCTGAAGATTTTGGCTACTAAGAAGACCATAGCAATGGAATAGTTGTCAGTGTAGGGTATGTAATATCTAAGAGAGTATTGGTTTTCTGTTTTTAAAATGGGAAATATTACACTAGAATTGGATACTGATAACAATAATTCAGTATAGGGTTGCAAAGAAAAAGGGAAGAATTGCAGGATCAACATTCTTGCACAAGACAGGGATGATGAGATCCAGTGTGCCAATCAAGCTGTCTAAAGATAGGGGCAGGATCAGTTCATCCACTGGTAGCAGGAAGAGGGGCAGAATAACAGACACAGGTGAGTTGGGACATGTACACTTAAATGTGTATTGAACATTGTGGATACTACAGGGAATAAGACAGATGTGGGCTCTCTGCCCTCATAGCAGATAAATCCGTAGGTTGGAGACAGATAATTCAATACCTCAATGTATTAAACCCTGGTAAGTTCCACGATGAGCAAATGCAAGTAGTTGTTCTTGGGTGTATAGGCACTATCTCCATTGACATCTCCACCACCATCCTCTGGAATCCGCATGCTCAAACTTACTGCACCACCAGCCAGTAGTGACCTCCTCTGTCCCTCCTCACTCTCATTTGGTTTCCAGGGTAGAGCTAGCTGCCTGGGGTAGCTTTTCCTGGGATCTACATTTCTATAATTTTGGCAGCCCTGATATCTGAGACTTTCTACCTAGGAGTTCTGTTGGAAAGTTGGCCCAACACTTTTTTTCATAATGGAATTCAGTGATGTGGATAAGTTCGTCAGCAATTAGCAGTTCAGAGCCTTCTCCTTCCTACCTGGGAAAGCTCAGTTTATAAAGGAAGCTTTCTACTTAAAGAAAGGAAGCATTTGAATTTCAGATGACTATTTTATCAAATGCAAGATAATGCTATTATCCCTTAGCCCACCCAAGGTTCCTTCTGCAAATACCCATATTCACCCATACCCAGCACCATTACCCTCTGCCACCAACTCCCATCAAACACACACACACACACACACACACACACACACACAGACACACACATACACACACACACACACACACACACACACACACACGGCCTTTGGGCTTTCCAGATTTTTTCCACAAAGGATTCTTAATGATCATTTGAAAAACAAACTTTTCTCAAAAATAACAGTTGTTGCAAGTCTGCAGAGAAAACAGAACAGTTACACACTGTTGGTGGGAATGTAGATTAATTTGGCTGCTATGGAAAGCAGTTTGGAGACTTTTCGAAGAATTTAAATAGAACTACCATTCGAACCAGGAATCCCAATAGGATACATATACAAAAAAAAACTAAATTGTTCTACAAAAAAGACACATGCACTTGAATGTTCCTTGCAGCCCTCTTCACTGCAGCAAAGTCACAGAGTCAATACATGAAGTGCCCATCAGTGGTGGATTGGATAAAGAAAATGTGGCACATATATACGATGGAATGTTACAAAGCCATAAAAAAGAATGAAATCGTGTCCTTTGCCACAACATGAGTGCAGCTGGAGGCCATTCACCTAAGCAAATTAATGCAGGAACAGCAAACAAATACCATGTGTTCTTACAGCTGGGAGCTAAACACTGGGTACCCACAAGATAGCAACAATAGACAGTGGAGATTCTAGAGGGAGAAGGGAGGGAGGCAGGCAAGGGGTTGAAAAACCAACTGTTGGGTACTGTGTTCGGTACCTGGGTGATGAGATGATTCATACTCCAAACCTCAGTATCAATATACCTAGGTAACAAAGCTACCCATGTATATACCTGCTAAATCTAAAGTAAAAGTTGAAAAAGAAAATAAAGACATTAAAATGCCTTCTTCAAAATTAGTTATTCCCCATTTTTCTATTTTGAGTCTATTTATTATGGAAAAAACATCACTAGCACCATTCTTTCTTTTGGAAGGTATTTTTCATCTGTCATAAATCTGTATGGCTGGCTTTCAATGGGGACATTAATTTTAAAAACATGAATTATCTATTTGATATTCTTCCTAGTCACTATTCTCTGCATTTGGAATACAAATTATGATGATTTAGTCATCAGCATTCTTTTTTTTTTTTTACCACAACCAGACAGTTTGCCTAAAATTTTTTTCTTTATTGGAAAATATTTTAATTTAGTACAACATAAAAATATTTGTCAAGTGGTATTTCTGAAAATCTTGAGGCAATTTTCTCCTGCTTGTCTCAATTCTGCCTGACATTCATTGTGCCCTCAAGCAACAAGATAAAATAACAATAGATTTTTAAAATTAATAAAAAGCTTTTCAATGTTGATGTTGATTTCTGTTGCCTTATAAAAATACGAGGTCACAGAAGGCATAATAAGCGAGGAAGTCAAAGGATTTTGGTCAAGTCTGGGTTCCACAATTAACTAACTGTGTGACCTGAACAATTTGGTAAATAAGCTTCATGTTTCTTGTCTGAAAATTAGGTAACTGACGTAGAATCAGTAATCCTCGAACTGTTTTTTATTGTGGAATTTTATTTTAAGAAAAAAAGATTAAGTATTGTTGGAAAAGATCTCTAATTTTAAGGCAGATAAAACCAGAGCTGCCCTGTAAGAGGTAGCAAAAAGCCTATTCAACTTTCCTTTTCCTTTCTGTGGTGGCCTCTGCTTTCTCTGAGGAGATCTGTAGTTTGAAATGCAGACAGAAGACCACTGGCCTAGAAGATATCCATGTTTCTTTCAGCTTCAAGGTTGAGATTCCATTCAAACTGAGCTAACAGACCTTGGAGGTGTGTTTATCTGTGAAATGAAATCCAACCTCAAGAGGTTCTTCCACCCAGCTAATAGGTGGTTTGGAAAGAAAAGAAATCACATAGGTTAGGAACAAAGGTATTAAAATAATAAGTTCTAATTTCAACAGGAAAAAACATTTTTTTGAATAAAAGAATATATACAGAGAGATCCAAGATGGCCGATTAGCAACAGCTCAGGAATGTAGCTCCCACTGAAAGCACAGAGATCGAGTGGACGCTGCACTTTCTGACGAATTTTTGTTGCCCACAGACCGGGAGATTCCCAGCAGAGGAGCCACATGGGTCGCCAGTGCGACTCTTTTGGCCGGCATGGCACTTCTCGGTGCAGAGTGTACGGGACTGGGTGCCCTTTTAGTCGGGCTCCGCTGGTCCCATCCCCACAAGGAGAACAGCAATTGGAAGCGCTGAGGACTGAGAGCAAGCACAGCTGAACCTGGGAAGGCCCAGCTCTGTGGGGAAGGGGCGCCCCCCAAAGGAAAACTAAGAAACAGAAAAAACTTCAGAACCAATAAGCCAGACCACTCAGAGACCCAATCTGAAAGTTGGCAATTACAAAGATGACAGGTGCATAAATCCACAAAAATTGGAAGACACCAGTGCAAAAAGGCTAAGAACACCTGAAATCAGAATGCCTCTCCTCCTACAGGGGATCGCAGCTACTCATCAGCAAGAGAACAAGGCTTGGAGGATGAGTGTGATGAACTCACAGAATCAGGCTTCAGAAGGTGGATAATAAGAAACTTCTGTGAGCTAAAAGAACATGTTCTAACCCAATGCAAATAAACTAAGAATCTTGAAAGAAGATTTAACGAAATGCTAATGAGAATGTACAACTTAGAGAAGAATATAAGCGAGTTGATGGAGCTGAAAAACACAACACGAGAACTTCGTGAAGCATGCACAAGTTTCAGCAGCCGAATTGACCAAGCAGAAGAAAGGATATCAGAGGTTGAAGATCAACTCAATGAAATAAAATGAGAAGGCAAGATGACAGAAAAAAGGGGAAAAAGGAATGAACAAAGTCGCCAAGAAATATGGGACTATGTGAAAAGACCTAATCTACGTTTGATAGGTGTACCTGAATGTGACGAAGAGAACGAATCCAAGCTGGAAAATACTCTTCAGGATATTATCCAGGAAAACTTCCCCAACCTAGCAAGGCAGGCCAATATTCAAGTCCAGGAAATACAGAGAACACCACAA
>PVKP010019568.1:0-42174 GCA_004027715.1 Plecturocebus donacophilus | reverse complement strand
TGTGTGTGTGTGTGTGTGTGTGTGTGTATCAGAGTCTCATTCTGTCATCCAGGCTGGAGTGCCGTGGTGTGATCTTGGCTTACTGCAACATCTGCCTCCTGGGTTCAAGCGATCCTCCATCTCAGCCTCCTGAGTAGCAAGATTACAGGCACCTGAGAGCATGCTCAGTTAAATTTTGTATTTTTAGCAGAGATGGGGTTTCTTCATGTTGGCCAGGCTGATCTTGAACTCTTGACCTCAAGTGATCTGCCTGACTATGCCTCCCAGAGCTCTGGGATTACAGGAGTGAGCTCCATGCCAACCCAAAATACTAAATTTAAAATATAATAAATTTAAAATATAGTAATACTACATTTTAAATATAGTGTTAGTTTGTAGAAGTGTGCAACCAGATAGATTGAGTCCTACTAGATCTGTTGTGTATTACAAAGAAATGGTGGATTTCATGACTGGATGTTACTCCCTCTGTTTCTGTTGTATATTTGTTTGAATACTGCTCATTGTGAAATATTTATATTTAGTCAAATGCTGACTATATTAGACTGTTCTTAAATTGCTGTAAAGAAATATCTGAGCCTACATAATTTATGAAGAAAAGAGGTTTAATTGGCTCACAGTTCTGCAGGCTGTACAGGAAACAGTGCTGGCATCTGCTTGGCTTCTGGGGAGCCCTCAGGAAGCTTCCAGTCATGTCAGAAGGCAAAAGAGGAGCAGGCACCTCACATGGCCAGAGCAGTAGCGAGAAAGAGAGAGAAACAGAGAAAGCAGGGTGGTTCCACACACTTTCTTAATTGACCAGATCTCATGAGAACTTGAAGCAAGAGCCCACTCATCACCAAGAGGATGCTCCAAGCTATCCTTGAGGGATCCTCCCTCTATAATCCAGGCACCTCCCACCAGGCCCCACCTCCAACATTGGGAATCACATCTCAACATGAGATTTGGGTGGGGACACAGATCCAAACTGTATCTCTGAAGTTTTGGCATACAAGTAAATAAATATTTTTTTGGCTGGGTGCGGTGGTTCACACCTGTAATCCCAACAATTTGGGAGGCTGAAGCGGGAGGATCACTTAAGGTCAGGAGTTTCAGACCAGCCTGGCCAGTATGGTGAAACCCTGTCTCTACTGAAAATACAAAAATTACTCCGGTGTGGTGACACATGCCTGTGGTCGCAGGTACCCCAGAGGCTGAGGCAGGAGAATCACTTGAACCTGGGAGTTGGTGCCTGCAGTGAGCCAAGAATGCATCACTGCACTCCAGCCTGGGTGAGAGAGTGAGACTTCATCTCAAAAAATATTTTTTCGTTCAAACATTTTAGTTATATGTATTTGTTTGTATTCTGTGCATATGTCAACACTAATGAGGTCCAAATAATTTGTATTTGCAACATCGCTACAATTGTAATTCACTATCACGGGCTTGATGAGAACCATGCATTCAAGACAGATAATACATGTTTGGAAGCCATACAGTCTGTAGACCCAACACAAGGCTTGGATTTATTTGTTGTGAAATTTTTATTTATTATGTGATTATTTTCCAGGGCTTGACTTATAAAGGAAGATTGACGTTGGTAGCCCAAGATGAATAATAAACAGAAAAATAAATATCAGAGAAGAGTGATACTCTGCTAAACTTGAAAATCCATTGCAAAAATAGCAAATGGAAACCAAATACCACCAATATATACAAATGAATTTAATAAGAACATTTTGTGAGTTTTTGTTATAATTATTCTGGCAAGAATTGCTTAAACTTCTAAAACCACAGTGTTATTTTTAGAAGTTTATTTTAAAGAGAATGCTTTGTCAGATTGCTTACTTAAAATATCTAACCTTTGATAAAACAATATACAGCCTTAATATAGCTAATAAAGCACTTTCTAGTAGGTTGAACATGTAGGTATGCCTTCCAAAGGGAAAAGGTAATATTGTTCTTGATAAGTAAGCTTGCTAAATATTTCAAAACAGATGACTTCATTAATTTTTAAATTTTTTTTCCTTTTTATTTCTTAAATTTTTGTGTGTACCTAGTAAGTGTGTATATAGGGTACATCAAATGTATTAATTAGCAAAAAAGCAGGAACAATATTTTTCATTTTTGTAAGTCTTCCATCAATTGTTTCCTTATATGTGGCAACAGAAATTTATATAACTTGAAACTACTCAAAAGTAGAAACTAGAAGTAATAAAAAGAAATCATGCTTCCTTAGGTCAGGAGTTTAGACCAGCCTGGCCAACATGGTGAAACCCCAGTTGTACACAAAGAAAGAGAGAAGTCTCAGACTTCACAGTTTTACTTAATTGAGTTGTGGGAAAGTAGTAATTTACAGCTAAGAAGAGAGTTCCTCTCAAAGAAAAATTAATGATAAATACTTGTAGTGAGTACAGAATAATCAGGTGCATAGAATTTGGATCAAATACAAGCTTACTGTCTTGTAACATGACCTTGAGTGAGGCATTTAACATCTTTGAGTATTTTTTAATTGATAAATGGATGTAGTGATTCTATTTTGCATAGTTAAAATTATGGAGTGCAGAGCTTAGTACTTGGTGCGTGACTGATAACTGATGCTAAGTACCTCTTATTATTTCCCAAGTGAATAAAGTTTACTGGTAAATGTTAAAACAGTCATTTTATTAAACTTCTAGATCACAGTGAAAAATGTACCAATTATGTGGAGAGCAAAGAAAATTAGGGACATGGAAACAAAAGGAAAGATTTTACAATCTTTTTTTGTTTTTGTTTTCTAAAATGTTTCATTTTTTAATAATTCAATACATAGTTTTTAAATTATGCTTTAAGTTCTTGGGTATATGTGTAGCATGTGCAGTTTTGTTACATAGGTATACCCGTGCTGTGGTGGTTGGCTGTATCCATCCTCCCATCTTCTATATTAGGTATTTCTCCTAATGTTATCCCTCCCCAATCCCCTCACCCCCTACTATCCCTCCTCATCCCCCAACAGGACCTAGTGTGTGATGCTCCCCTCCCTGTGTCTAGGTGTTCTCATCGTTCATCAGCCACTTATGAGTGAGAGCATGTGACCTTTGGTTTTCTGCTCTTGTGTCAGTTTGCTGAGAATGATGGTTTCCAATTTCATCCTTGTCCCTGCAGAGGACACGAACTCATCCTTTTTTATGACTGCGTAGCATTCCATGGTGTATATGTGCCACATTTTCTTTATCCAGTTTATCATTGATGGGCATTTGGGTTGGTTCCAAGTCTTTGCTGTTGTAAACAATGCCGCAATAAACCTATGTGTGCAAGTATCTTTATAATAGAATGATTTATAATCCTTTGAGTATATACCCAGTAATGGGACTGCTGGGTCAAATGGTGGTATTTTTATTTCTAGATTCTTGAGGAATTGCTACACTGTCTTCCACAATGGTTGAACTAACGTACACTACCACCAACATACATTATTTTTATTTGAATCTAAAACCAAGTGTAAATTTTCTTGCTAAAATGTCTCCTGTAAGTATAAAATAAGGTATATTTTTGTTTGAAAAATGAAAAATGTAAGGTACATTTTTTTTTGTTTGAAAATGAAAAATGTACCTTATTTTATTCTTAAAGGAGACATTTTAACAAGAAAAGTTACAGTTGGTTTTGGAATTAAATAAAAATAATGTGAGTAACAACATTTTTGGACAGTAGATCTCTTGTTAATGATTTTATACTTTCAATATCTGTGTCTAAACAAAAATACATTCTAGAAACTTCATTGTGCAGCTTTTTGTTGTGTTCTTTTGTCGTTGTTTTATGGGGGCTTTTTCCCCTTTCTGACTTGGTAACATGTTTGTAGTGTGGGTGACAGTGATGAGCACCCCATGGAAAAGCTAACACTGGAGTTTGAGAAGCCAACACATCACACCGCAAGGGATGCAGACAGCACAGAGAAGGGCTCATCACCAGTTACCTACAGGCAGCAACCTGGAGGCTGCAAACAATCGGACCAATTGTGCTAGTGTTCTGCAATTTGCACAAGGAAATACGTCAGCAGAGTTTTCCTATTTTCATTAACCTTTCTTTTACCTCTGCCTATTCTTAGTCTCTCTCGAATTGTTCTTGAAAAGGAAGAAGACAAAAAAGTTTAAAAAGAGAGATTTAAGAACAAATACCTATAAAATGGACGTTTGTATTAAACACCAATGAACATTAAATTACATCATTTTTAAAGATATGTGTTTTTTCTAGATTACATACAAAATAATGTATCAACAATTTGTTGTGTAGTAGACCTTATTGTCAATGATAACAGGTGTTGCAGCTGGATTTTCCTCTCCTTTATAGGGTTATGCCATAATCTCCTCTCTTACTTGAAGTCCTTTTCTGAATTGGAGTCAGTACCACTGACCTTCTGTGATCTGGTGCTCCTACATCTTTCGTTTTCCTTTTCAAGTTCCTTCATTGAACCCTTTTCTTCACCTGTACTTCAAAAGTAGACATTCCTTGAGATTATGGCTCCTACCATCATTTTTCCTCCTATATGTGGTCTGTGTAAAACAGTCTAAGATAAATCTTTCCCAATGCTTCAACTGTAACCCTTTTTTTTCAGAAGATTCTCAAAGCCAAACTTTGTTGGTGATTTCTTTGCTGAATTCCATTCCTGCATGCCTCACCTTCTTCTGAAGACTGGCATTAGTATTCTTTCAAGTCCCCGTTTGAGATTACCCAAACTTAATGTTTCATCTTCTTGAGTCCAGACCTTTTCCTTCAGTTTTTGAGCAAAGGTTGAGAGGATCCTTTTATTCTGTATGTTCTGCAGTTTTTTACTGTCTTCTCTGTAGGAGAGACAAAGAAGTTTAAAACTGCTTGAAGCCTTCACTTTTCTTTATGCCGACCTCTGATTACTCATTATGTATTGCCTCTCATTTCTGGACCTTTTTTCCTATCTTCTCTTGCTACTTCCCTATGTCAAGCATATATGTACCCTTTAGCTCTTGTTCAGTAGCTACCTAATTGGTTTTCCCATCTTTTTATCTACGCTGTAAATCTGAGTGCCGCACGCCACATTGGTGATCATCCCCAGATTGCCCCATGACTGAAATCACAAGCCCTGTAGTTTCAAGGGACTTCCTCTCTATTCCTTGTTGTGTCCAAGGCTCCCACCCTACATGAAGATGTTCGACCATCTTTTGTCATCATAGGCCGATGGTTCTCAAAGCAGTCTCTCCAAACTAGCAGCATTGCCATCACCAAGCAACTTACTAGAAATCCAAACTCTCTGGCCCAACTCTACACTGAATATTTCAGAAACTCTCAGGGCAGAGCCCTGCACTCGATTTAACATTCCCTTCTGGAGATGCTGATGGATGCTAGAACTTGGCAACCCCATGTTAGGTCAACAAACATTGCCCTAAGGAAGAGTGAACCAACGGCTTTACTGAGTTCCTACACCAGGTGAAGGAAATTGCTCTATTATGGACTTGTGTGACCATGAACAGAAACACTTGCGCCAGCCAGCATATAAATGTGCTCTATCCTACTTGGACCATGTACATATACAGAACGGAATTCTTGATCCCAGCCATCAGGCGGAATAAGGTTTTGCTAATCTACAGTCATTCTCAGGTTCATCGGTATTTTAAATGGGTCAGCCTAATTGGAAATTGAGACCAGTGCAATAGGAATAGCACTGACGTATTCTCAGTCTTGGATTCCACCTATAATCATCGAGGTTCATCCTACATCTAGCTTTCTGGCCCGAGAGATGAGCATGATGGTTGTTTTGTAATTTGGATAGTTTGGGAAAAAACTTCAGATGCTTTCACGTCTCCCTGCAGGGTAGGCATTCTTTCCATTGCTATGGATATTCATGCAAAGTGAGTTATGTAGAAATCAGAAGACAAACTAACCACAGGAACCACTTGCAGATAGACTGTCCTTACGTGAAGTAAATACCATGTATTACCTGGCTTCCATAGAATTCCTTCTAAGGCAGATCACAGTGGTGTTTGGAGTTCTGTGTCTTGGGATTATCTAAAATGTTCTAGATAACAGATCCCTGTCCACCACTCATTTCTTGCTAGCTTGCTATTTAGTTAATGGAATACATGGTTAGTGGGGAGGAACAGGAGAAAGTCTTGGAAGTCACATCTTCCTGGTTCAGGGAATTTCCTGGAGATGCATGTGGGATGTTCTCCTGACAATTTCGTTATATTTTTCTCCTCTTTCTACTGTGTCTTGTCAGCACTCATAATTGCATACAATGTGCAGTGTTATCAAATGGGTTACTGATGTCTGATTTTTCCCTCCTGACTCTACCAGGCGCATAACTACAAGCCCTTCTGACGGGCCACAGGGTGGCTTTCGATGAGTGATCACACCGGTAATGCTATGATGCATCAATAGTGATGCAGTGATGTCCTTTCCAAATACAATTGCCTCCTCCCAGTGAAGAGGCCCCATACCTAGAATCAACTCGGGACTGAGAGTGCCTTGAGGATCCAGGACCCTGGAGTGTGCTGGGGTGGGAGCCTGTCCTCTTCTCTGTCATGCTTACGCTCTCTAGCAAGGTAAGGGAAACAGGCCCTAAGTAAACACATGTTTGACATTTGTTTTTGGGGCCAATAGAAAATCAACTGGAACCCTTCATCCATATACAACAACATGTTATGGAAAACGGGGTAGACTGGCTTCCTCTTAGATTCTCTGAGCTGGATCTTCCAGGAACAGTGTTTTTCTGTTTTTTTCTGTATGGAAGGTCATAAGTGGTCACTGATCTGTCTTGTTCCTGGTAGGTTTATCAGTCCTTTGAAGTCATTCCCTGGCTTTGGCCACCAGGCTCCAGCTGCTGGAGGTGCAGAAGAACACTGTTTTGTGTGCATTTCATCTGCTTCCAAGAAGATTTCAGAAAAGGAGCTTGGTTTGTTGTGTTCACTCACAAAGGCTAGGCTTCTAACTTTCCTTTTAGGATGAGGAACCCCTCCTAGCTCCTGCCCTAGCTCTGGTGTCCCATCCGTGGAATGGCTGCTACAGCAGAGCCTTGCAATAATTGGTGTCTTGCTAGGTTGCTGTGTAGTTAATGGAATCCGTGGTTAGGGAGAAGGAATAGGAAAAGGTCTTGGAAGTCACACCTTCCTGCTGCCGGGAAATCCCTGGAGATGCACCACCCCTTCTCCTGACACAGATTCTTTTGCTGTATTTATTTTTCTACTCTTTCCATTCTATTTTGTCAGCATTCGTAACTGCACAGCAGCAGTTAAGGCAGGAGATGTTTAGGCCATGTCATTGGGAAGGTTTAAAATTATAAAATCTTAGATTATAAAATCTAAGCTTGGGCTCCAGTAAACGTGAACCACACGGGGGAACTGGACTGCTAAGCGTGTGGCTGTGCCCATCATTCTCAGAACCATAGTGAAGCTCTTGAAACGGAAGGCTGCACCCACAGCCCAGCAGTCCACATGCCTGTTGCTGGAACACCTGCCTCCTCCAGGCTCAGGACTCAGCTTCTCCTTTCAGTACTCAAAATGTGCAGTTCCTTGAGAGAAGTTGCCTCAAGCTAAACTCTCATCGCAAGTCATTTGGGAGAGGTTTCTTGGAACTCCCCATCCTTTACGGTTCAATAAGTCAAGCTAGGAGGGTCTGGCCAGGGGATGAGGGGGAAGTTGAGTGAGCCATTGTGAAATACCTACATCATACTCTCTCTGCTTCCTTCCCTTTTATGCATTTGCTGGATGATTCTTGTTGGTAGAGTTCACTGCCCCATATATTTTTCTTCTTATGTCTTCTGGTTTCTGTTGAAGCACTGACTTTGTGTATCAGCCACTCAAACACCTTAGAAAGCAGATACATGGCCCAATATAGATCAGCCCCACTGGACAGAATTCTCATACCAGGCAGCATTACAGGTAATAGGTGTTAGGGAAAGTCCTAATCCCATTATTTATCCTTTGGTGTGAATGGTTACTTTGAACAGAATGGGGTGACCTGTGAAGAAGACATGGACCAAGGCTGTAGCATTTGGAAGGCCATGCTGTATGGGACATAATGCTTTTTTGTGTTTATTTCTCACTTGTCTAATTTTTACAGGCCTGAGTGCTATATAGACTGCGACTGTGTGAAATCAGTCTATTGACTCTGCTGCAGAACTTCTTTTAAGCAAAATTGGCTATACATGATGCCCATCTTCTCTTATATTCTTGGATGGCCACAGGACTTTAGAACTGGAAGTTAGAACTGTATGACCCAAGCTTGTCATTTTACAAATGAGGAGACAACTATGGAATGACCACCCAATGTCTCACTGAACTCCTATGACTTCCCATTCCTGTGCTACTTAACTCTCTCTGAGTAGGCTGGTCAAAATCTTTCCATTCTCAGATGCCTGCTGCACTGTATTTTATTGAGATGGAGTCTCGCTCGGTCACCCAGGCTGGAGTGCAGTGGCGTGATCTTGGCTCAGTGCAACCTCTGCTTCCCGGGCTCAAGAGATTCTCGTGCTTCAGCCCCCTTAGTATCTGGGATTACAGGAGCCTAGCACATTTTGTATGTGTATGTTTTTAGTAGACATCGGGTTTCACCATGTTGACCAGGCTGGTCTTGAACTCCTGAACTCAAGTGATGTGCCTGCCTCGAAAGTGCTGGGATTACAGGCATGAGCTCCCATGCCCAGCTCCTACTGCATTTTCAAACTCGTCACGGTCTCTTTGAAAATAAGCAACATTCTGCAGACAGTGACTATTATTAGAGGTTCCCCAAATAGGTACAGCATTTTTCTGTTCCTACAATGTTCCTCTTACTCTGGACATTTTCATTAATCAAAACCTTGCTTATTCTCTTCAGAGCCTACCTCAAATGTTATATTTTTTTAAATAGCCTTTCCTGAACCCACAACTGCATGCAACCTCCCCTGTTTTAATCCCCAAGAGCTATGGGCTTTCACTACTGTTATGATGGCATATTCTGCCACGTGTAGGCACCTTGCTAATAAATGAGATGTTTTTGGCAACTGGGGAAATTCTAATTCCGCTTTAAACTTTCCTCAGTGCTGAGATTGTTGCAAAAAAAGTAGTCAGTTAAAATATGTAGATAACATGCAATTGAATTTAGGTCTCACTGTGTTTAAAATACTTTAAATACAGTATGTTGTAAAATAAAATTATAAATATATTATCTATATGGAACCATATACTGAAAGGAAATTCTGTTAAAAAAAAAGAAAGTTTCAGCAACGTTGTTTCAAATGTGAAGAAATAGGAGAATAAAATAATTAATATTTTAAGTATTTACGTAATTAAAGCACTCATAGAAAACTATTTGTGAATTAGGCATTTAAAAATATGAACTAAATTAATAGGATAAACTTCTTGCATTTCTTGTTGAGGATGATTAAAAATGCCTATTACTATGGTAATTTCATAACGGTAATGTGATAAAATATAGAAATAATAATAAAAGGAAAAAAGTCTAATCAGTGATCAAATATTATTTATTCATTACTTCTGAATGAATTATGTGTGAAGTAGTGTCGCTACACTACCAAAAAGATATTCAATGGTTTGTAAATTTAAAATAATTTGTACATTTTTAAAGCATCCCTTGTGAAAATACCCTTATAAGTAAAGTAATTATTTGGAAACTTTCATCATCAAAGACATTGATTCCTATCACGATTTTAGAAAGAAATGTTGAACAGCTGTTTTATCTTCACCACTAATAAAGTATACAGAGGAAGAGCAGAAAAGGGAAGTAAATGTATTTGGTGCCTCTTATATACCAGAAATTGACATCATCCCTTTTAATCCTTAACACACCCCTGTGCTGTGGGTGTGTCTGTCTACACTGCATTGATGAGGAATTAAGAACGAGAAGGTAAGATTCCCAAGGCCACACAGTAAGTGGGAGCAGCAGGCTTGGGATGAAAATACTCAGTCTTTATGCTTTAACTACCAGGGTGGGAGAGGAGAGAAACCGTATGGCCATTTCAGGAGGGAACAATGGGGAAGAGACTGGGTCAGCTCTGAATGTCTCAACACCCCACGTCTGATCAGCAGGCCATGGGGACTGGTTGGAGGCACACCTCATTAACGTGTTCATGTGCTGGACACACATGTAAAACACAATGCTTTGACCCCTGTGCTGGGTGACGGGATATAAAAGATGGATTTGACACTCTTCCTGCCTTTGATTGTTTTAGACTCGAGTAAACAGGCAAAAACTCAATATAATGTAAGAATATGAGAAGTCTTCCTAAGAGATCTGTGTGTAAAACAAAATGTGAAAATGGGAATGTGTATGGGAAATAAGTAATTTACAGGGAAACAGGTGTAAGGAGGCAGTGCTGAAACTGGACCTTGCAGGGTGGCGAGCACCTGGCGTTGGGGAGGAGAGGAAAAAAAGGAGAAGATCCTGTAGGAGAAAAACAAAACAAAAATAGGTTTATTTGTGTGATGACTTGTGGTGGGAAACAAAGAATCTGAAGTTATTATAAGGTGAAGACTATTCTGTTAGTTTTCTTTGCCTCCTTATTATGGATCTAATTTTCCTGTTTGTTTTCATGCCTGGTAATTTTTGCTCAGATGCCAGATACCACACCTTTTACCTTGTGAAGTGCTGGGCATTTTTGGATCTCTCTAAATATTTAAAGCTTTGTGCTTTGTTCTGTTACACCGTTAAATTACTTGCAAAGTGTTGGATTTTTTTTTCAACGTGTCATCTTTGTTGGGTAGAACCAAAGAAGCCTTTCATTTACAACTCATTTCTCTTCATTCTTGAGGAGTACTTCCTGAGCACTTAACCCAATGCTTCTGTTTTGTATTTTCCACTCTGCCTGTGAGAACCCAAACACTGGCCTTGTGTGAGCTCTGATGATAACCCCCTACTGATTTTGGGTCGATCTTTCTGCAGCCTGAGCTCAGCCTTGGGTACTTCTGTTATCTGCATAACACACAGTTGCGCTCTCAGATGAAGACCCCGGGGTCCTCTGAACATCCCATGTGAAGCTCTCTCTCCTTTCTGGTATTTTGCTCTGCATTTCTACTAGCCTTGGCCTCCCCCAAGTCTCAGCTCTTTCTCCTCTAATCCAGGAATTGCTACATTGTTTGGATTCCTTCCTTGCTCTGTTCCCTGGCCTTTCTCACCAGACAGTGAACTGGGGAAATAATTCACCCATTTGTTTCCTTCTCTCAGAAATCACTGCTCTGTATTTCCTGTTATTCAACACCCAACAGCTATTGTTTCCTATATTTCTATGACTTTTTTGTTTGTTTGTTTTCATCTGTGAGAGTAAATCTGGTCCCTGCAATCCTAACAAAGCCTTAAGTACAAATAGCTATTATTTTGATTTGGGAAAGAATTGTAGGTGTATTGGTTAGGGGTCACATGCAGATTATGGAAACCAGAGGTACAGGATTTCAAAGAAACAGTTAGGAAAGGAAAGGAGGAAAATCATAATATGCTAAGACTTTTTAATTCATTAGAAGAAACTACTGTTTAAAACAAGGTGGGGACATTACTAAAAGAAATTGAAGGAAAGCAAAATGGAAAACTGTCAGGATTTAATGTCACTTTTGATTTAAGTCTGTGATTGGGACTACTGGGAAAAATTTACTAACAGTTTAGATTTTCAGATATCTTCCCAATTCTGATTTAATCTGGTTTTAAAATCTTCCCCGCTTTGCTATAATGTGTACGTATATATGAGGACAACTAAAAGTAAAAGACGTTTATTTGGTCAAACCCAGAGTTAGTACATTCAAATTTTGTTAAACTTAAGGCCTCAAACTGTTTAATATGTAGATAATACATTGCCATTATTACTGTGGTTGTATTTTATTTTTAATAAAGAGTAAAATTAGAAACCCACTTCTGAGTAAAGTTTCAGAATGTGCATTCATTTAGAACACATGTCTGATGTTATCTAACTTGTAAATTGCATTATGATTTATGGGAGGATGTTAGCTCTTCAAATAACTTAAAATTAACTTGCTTGCAAATATGATACCAATATATGTTATCTACTGGTTGATCTGTACAACCAGTAAAGAGAAGGGCTTTGAGATTTTAAAATAATAATAATAATAAGACTTTGAATTAAAAATTAGTGATATCAAAAGCAGAATCAGTGATGTCTCAAATTTAGAAGGTGTGTCAGTTTCGTTTACTAAGTGATTAAGAGTAAACATTTCACTCAAGATTTTTTACTCTTTTTAGTTTAAAAGCTCTTCTTATATAACATTATTTATTAATCAGCATTTACTCAAGTTTCCTCTTCAGTTAAGTAGTTCCTGAATGCAAACTTTGTGTCATTACTTGCAAATGACCTGTTATCTCAATGTAATTTTCAACATATTACTCTGTTACACACACATGAAAGCTAAAATAAATGCACAAATAGAGATCTGTATGAGATTGCATAAATGTGTGTGTATAAAAAGAGAGGGGGAACAGATAACCTAACAGTAAAGATCTTAAATTTTTGTCTGCAAAGACTAGAAAGTACAATTTTTAATTAAGGAAAAATGTTATCAAGTGTCATTTCCTTCTACATTGACAAAAAAGTTTTACTAAGTTGTAGTAGTTACCATTGACGTGTAAACCTAGGGAAAGATAGTAACAATTTTAGAATGCTTATATTTAATAAATAATATTATTAACAATGTAATTGCATAAAGGTTTGGAATGGGTATAGCTTCAAAGACAGGCAAAACGAAGTCACACACTTATGCGAGAAAAAAATAAGTAATATGTAATTTTGTGTATTGATGATAGAACTAGTCCTGGATTCTAATTGTGTATCCAAATATTTATTCATTAACTACTAGAAAATACCAAATACATTAAATTCAGAACAGCAGTATATTGCATCATTCTTGTCATTTGGTTTTCCTTTCCAACACATCTGAAAGAGAGAACATATTTTCATCCTTCCCAAACGGGTTTGACTTAGTCAAAAAACACATTAAACAAATATTTATTGAATGCCTAAAACATATGAGGCACTTTACTATGTAAAAGAACACTTCTGGGGCAGTGTGGAAGTAATCTAAATGATAAAGACATGAGCTCACTTGAGCTATCGCTTCTTTTGTGTTACCTCACCTCAAAGTCTATAAAGGATTTTTGATCTAAACTTTCTGCTTGTCAGTAAAGAAAACAGTCTGTCTCTCTCTCTCTCTTTCCTCTCTCTTAAGTACTGACACTTAACTTGGACATTTTGAATCTATCTCTGGAAAATGATGAAACAAATAGCCAAGAAAAGGCAATCACCTCAGCAGTCATAGTGGTTGTGTGTGTGCATGTCTTATAGGCAGTATATAGACATGATCTGTTACATTATATGACAACAGACATATATTGCTTTTTTAATAGAAGTAGGGCAGAATGAAGGAGCAGTAGCTTAGAACACAGAGGTGGGAGTCTAATTTCACTGCACCCCACATTAACAAGCAGGAAATTGATACAAATCACACAAGCCCTTTCAGCTTTCTTTTAAAATCATATATACTAGAAAAGAAAAAGAAATTCCCTGCCTAACATATCAGATTGTTGTGTAAATAAAATATAACCCACTGAGCTGCTTTATAAACTATAAAACTTGAAATGTCTACAAGGGATTTGAGGATTACTACTCAACATTAGATTATGATGATGTGCTTGGCCAGTTGGAAATCTCCTGCTTGTGATAAACCCTGGCTGATCAATTCCACAGGGCTTGTATGTTTTCAAAGCAATTTACAATTATAGTTTTTTTTTTTTTTCTCCAAAAGCATATTGGTGTGCTCAACACGAGTTGATTGTATTTACTATGGAGTTTTTGTATGAATTCAACAGGTGGGATATTTCCTTTTGGGCTTTTCTATCCCTTTGAAGGTTCCTCCGTCTCAAGATTTGGAGTATAACCACACAACATCACTAATAGAAGCAGCTACTGATTATTTTGCATTTACTGAGTACTGACTTTGAGGGAGGTACAGTATGGATTTGCTTCTGGATTTGAAAAGGGTTTTAGGGGCTTGGTAGCACTTTCCTATTTAGCTATCATTCTGAAAATTCCATTATTTTGAAATGTGTAAGGGAAGCTTCCCCTAGTTTGCAGGCGAGTCTGCGTCTTGACACAATGCACCCCATTTTCACTCCTCTTCTGTCACGTTGTCTCCACCAAGCCTTAGGGCTCCATGGAATACTACTGAATAATAATTGTTTATATATTATTACTTTTCCAGAAATCTGTTACAGGATAATAGTTCTATTTGTATAGTTTGATGCAAAAGTCATTGAGGTTTTTGGCATTGAAAGTAACAGCAAAAACCACAATCACCTTCACACCAACCTAAGGTATCAGGAAATTGTCTTGGTAAGTTCAAGAATTAACAGAGGTGTGCGGCAGCCCAGAATATAAGGCCATAATCAAAGAAACCGCTTGGAGTAAGTATTCCTTGACATGTCTTACATGTCAAAAAAAATTCAGATTCAAGGATGAAAAAAGCAGTACAAATGGAAGACCATTCAAAAATAATAAAATTTTAGAATATGTGGTCATGTTCTCTTGAAGTCCAATCTATATAATTTAGAGCGACTGTTTGGATTATTTAAGGTTTTTGAATGGTTGTTAAGAAGGTTAACAATAATGAGTCTTTGGCTTTTAATATTCCCTTTTATTTTCTACTCAAGGATTAATGTATTTCTCAATGGAATATTTTCAGATTTCAACAATGCCTGAATATTTAAATGAATGAAAAAAGAATAAAAGATGACATTCCAAACTTTTCCATTCTTTAGGAGTTAAGAGAAGGTTATATTTCATTTTGTATATTTGAGTACATCTTTAGCTTTATAAAAACTGGTTTTAAAATTTTATTGAAAAGACAGAATATAATATGGAACAAATATTTGAATACACTTCTCAAGTAACAAAAAAAGTTTGAATTATTTTATGCAAAATATGTTTTGACATGAAATAACCAACTAGTTGCTTTGATTCAGTTTCTTTAATCTGTACCTAGAAATATGACTTCAGTGGCTATTTTATAAGAATCATCATATTTGTGTTGATACAAACCTTGATTCTACAGTAAAATCATTTTATCTTTGGAGACCAAGATCACCTTTTCTATTCAGAATATCAGGCAAAGTTTTGGGTCAAAGGTTGGTTCTCCTTAAACACTGTATGATTTTTAGTTGATTTCTAGAAACCTAATTTTCTAACTTACTGGTTCACTTTTTTCTTATCCCTTTTTCTTAAGTCAGGCACTGGAGTATTTTTTTCATTCCCTCAATTATTTTACAAATACTTGCTGAACATGGGTCACCCACCCCTTGCTGGGAACACATTAGTGAATGAAGCAGGCTGGTCCCGTGCCTGGGGCTCACAGTGCCACATGAGCAGCTGGAAGGCACTGTGGACCTTAGCGTAAGAGGATCCTCTCACATACTGTCTTTGCTTTCATAAACGCTGCCTCACTCTGGTCTTCAAGTGAGAGCTGGGCTCTGCGTTGGGCAGAAAGCGTCATCTGTCTCCAGCAGGTGTGGATGAGGACAGAGAATGAATGGCAGTCCTGTGATGGTGTAGGAATCCCTGTCTTCTTCCCTCCCTCACAGTGGCATCCAATGGTCAGGTCCCACGGAAAGGCTGCACAGTCATGCTTAGAAGAGGAACCTCTTTTCTCAGGCCAGGGCTGTCTGTATTATCCATGTGGAAAAGTGAGTTTCTCCCACGTGGAATGTCAACCTCACCTTTCCTGTGGTAACATCTATGTCCATTTTTTTTTTAATTATGCTCTAGGTTCTGGGGTGCATGTGCAGATCATGTAGGATTGTTGCATAGGTACATACATGGCAATGTGGTTTGCTGCCTCCATCCCCCCATCACCTACATCTGGCATTTCTCCAAATGTTATCCCTCCCTGACATCCCCGGCCCCGCTGTGTCCCTCCCTTGGCCTCCGCCAACAGACAACAGTGCGTGATGCTCCCCTCCCTGTGTCCATGTGTTCTCATTGTTCAACACATACCTATGAGTGAGAACACGTGGTGATTGATTTTCTGTTCTTGTGTCAGTTTGCTGAGAATGATGGTTTCCAGATTCATCCATGTCCCTACAAAGGACACAAACTCATCATTTTTTATGGCTGCATAATATTCCATGGTGTATATGTGCCACATTTTCCTTGTCCAGTCTATCATTGGTGGGTATGTGGGTTGGTTCCAGGTCTTTGCTATTGTAAACAGTGCCTCAATGAACATACATGTGCATCTGTGTTTATAATAGAATGATTTATAATCCTTTGGGTATATACCCAGTAATGGGATTGCTGAGTCCAATGGAATTTCTATTTCTAGGTCCTTGAGAAATGGCCACACTGTCTTCCACAATGGTTAAACTAGTTTACACTCCCACCAACAGTGTAAAAGTGTTCCTATTTCTCCACATCTTCTCTAGCAACTGTTGTCTCTAGATTCTTTAAGGATCACCATTCTAACTGGTATGAGGTGGTATCTCAATGTGGTTTTCATTTGCATTTCTCTAATGACCAGTGATGATGAGCATTCTTTCATATGTTTTTGGTCTCATATATGTCTTCTTTTCAAGTGTCTGTTCATGTCCTTCACCTACCTTTTGATGGGTTTGTTTTTTTCTTGTAATTCTGCTTTAGTTCTTGGTAGATTCTGGATATTAGTCCTTTGTCAAATAGGTAGACTGCACAAATTTTTCCCATTCTGTTGGTTACCAGTTCGCTCTAATGACTGTTTATTTTGCTGTACAGAAGCTCTGGGATTCAAATAGGTCCCATTTGTGCAGTTTGGCTTTTGTTGCCAATGCTTTTGGTGTTTCAATCATAAAGTCCTTGCCTATGCCTATGTCCTTAATAGTTTTGCCTAGATTTTCTTCTAGGGTTTTAATGGTGTTAGGTCTTATGTTTAAGTCTTTAATCCTTCTGGAGTTAATTTTAGTGTAAGGTGTCAGGAAGGGGTCCAGTTTCTGATTTCTGCACACTGCTAGACAGTTTTCCCTACACCATTTATTAAACAGGGAATCCTTTCCCCATTGCTTGTTTTTGTCAGGTTTGTCAAAGATCAGATGGTTGTGGATGTGTGGCATTGCCTCCGAGGCCTCTGTTGTATTCCATTGGTCTATATCTCTGTTTTGGTACCAGGACCATGCTGTTTTGATTACTGTAGCCTTGTCATATTGTTTGAAATCAGGTAGTGTGGTGCCTCTGGCTTTGTTCTTTTCGCTTAGGATTGTGTTGGCTATGCCGGCTCTCTTTTGGTTCCATATGAAGTTTAAGGTGGTTTTTTCCAGTTTTGTGAAGAGAATCATAGGTACTTGATGGGGATATTGTTGAATCTATCAATTATTATTGGCAGTATGGCCATTTTCACAATATTGATTCTTCCTAACTATGAGCATGGACTGATGGACTGTTTCTTCATCTGTGTTCTCTCTTATTTTGTTGAGCAGTAGTTTGTAGTTGTCCTTGAAGAGTTCCTTCACTCCTTTGTTAGCTGTATTCCTAGGTATTTTATTCTCTTTGCAGCAATTGTGAATGGGAATTCGCTCATTATTTGGCTCTCTGTTAGTCCATTATTGGTGTATAGAAATGCTTGTGATTTCTGTACATTGAGTTTGTATCCTGAGACTTTGCTGAAGTTGCTTATCAGTTTAAGGAGATTTTGGACTAAGATGATAGGGTCTTCTAAATTCACAATCATGATGTCTGCAAATAGAAACAATTTAACTTCCTCTTTTCCCAATTGGATAACCTTTGTTTTTTTTTTCTTGCCTAATTGCTCTGGCTAGAACTTCCAATACTGTAATGAATAGGAGTGGTGAGAGAGGGCATCCTTATCTAGTGTTGGATTTCAAAGGGAATGCTTCCAGTTTTTGCCCATTCAGTATGATATTGGCTATAAGTTTGTCATAAATATCTTGTATTGCTTTGAGATATATTCCTTCGATATGTAGTTTACTGAGAGTTTTTAGCATAAAGGGCTGTTGAATTTTGTTGAAGGCCTTCTCTGCATCTATTGAGATAATCATGTGGTTTTTGTCTTTGGTTCTGTTTATGTGGTGAATTACATTTACAGACTTGTGTATGTTCAACCAGCCTTGCATCCCTGGAATGAAGCTTACTTGATCATGGTGGATGAGCTTTTTGATGTGCTGTTGCAATTGGATTGGCAGCATTTTACTGAAGAATTTTGCATCAGTGTTCATCATGGATACTGGCCTGAAGTTTTCTTTTCTTGTTGAGTGTCTGCCTGATTTTAGTATCAGAATGATGTTGGTCTCATAAAATGATATGGGGAGGATTCCCTCTTTCTGTGTTGTTTGGAGTAGTTTGAGGAGGAATGGTAGCAGCTCTTCTTTGTATGTCTTGTAGAGGAATCAGCTGTGAACTCATCTGGACCTGGACTTTTTTTGGTTGGTAGGCTATTAATAATTGCTGCCTCAACTTTAACCTTTGTTATTGGTCTACTCAAGGTATCAAAGTCTTTCTGGTTTAGATTTGGGAGGAGGCAAGTGTCCAGGAGTTTATCCATTTCTTCAAGGTTTACTGGTTTATGTGCATAGAGTTGTTTGTAGTAATCTCTGATTGTAGTTTGTTTTCTGTGGAATCAGTGATGATACCTCCTTTATCATTTTTCATTACATCTATTTGATTGTTCTTCCTTTTGTTTTTCATTAATCTGACTAGTGGTCTGTTTACTTTGCTGATCTTTTCCAAAAACCAGCTCCTGGATTTACTGATTTTTTTTTTTTTGAAGGGTTTTTTGTGTCTCTGTCTCCTTCAGTTCTGCTCTGATCTTAGTTATTTCTTGTCTTCTGCTAGCTTTTGAGTTTTTTTATCTTGTTCCTCTAGCTCTTTTAATTTTGATGATAGTTTGTCAATTTTAGATCTTTCCTCGCTTCTGTGGTGGGCATTTATTGCTATAAACTTCCCTCTAGACACTGCTTTAAATGTGTCCCAGAGATTCTGGTACATTGTGTCTTCATTCTGATTGGTTTCAAAGAACATCTTTATTTCTGCCTTCATTTCATTGTTAATCCAGTTGACATTCAGGAGCCAGATGTTCAGTTTCCATGAAGCTGTGTGGTTCTGAGTTAGTTTCTTAGTCCTGAGTTGTAATTTGATTGCACTGTCTGAGAGACTGTTTGTTATGATTTCCATTGCATTTGCTAAGGTGTGATTTACTTCCAATTATGTGGTCAATTTTAGAGTAGGTGTGATGTGGTGCTGAGAAGAATGTATATTCTGTGGATTTGGGGAGATTTCTGTAGATGCATCTATTAGGTCCGCTTGGTCCAGATCTGAGTTCAAGTCCTGCATGTTCTTGTTAATTTTCTGTCTCATTGATCTGTCTAATATTGACAGTGGAATGTTGAAGTCTCCCACTATCATCATGTGGGAGTCTAAGTCTCTTTGTAGGTCATTAAGAACTTGCTTTATGTATCTGAGTGCTCCTGTATTGGGGTGCATAAATATTTAGGATCTTTAGCTCTTCTTGATGCATTGATCCTTTTACCATTATGTAATGCCCTTCTTTGTCTCTTGATTTTTATTGGTTTAAAGTCTATTTTATCAGAGACTAGGATTGCAACTTCTACTTTTTATTTGTTCTCCATTTGCTTGGTAAATCTTCCTTCATTCCTTTATTTTGAGCCTATGTGTGTCCTTGCACATGAGGTGGGTTTCCTGAATACAGCACACCAATGGGTCTTGACTTTTTATCCAATTTGCCAGTCTGTGCCTTTTGATTGGGGCATTTAGCCCATTTACATTTAAGGTTAATATTGTTATGTGTGAGTTTGATCCTGCCATTTTTATGCTAGCTGGATGCTTTGCCCATTAGTTGACGCATTTTCTTCATTGTGTCGATAATCTTTACCGTTTGGTACATGTTTGGAGTGGCTGGTACTGGTTGTTCGGGAGCTCTTGTAAGACAGGCCTGGTGGGGATGAAATCTCTCAGCAATTCTTGTCAGTAAAGGATTTTCATTCTCCTTCGCTTATGAAATGTAGTTGGCTGGCTATGAAATTCTAGGTTGAAAGTTATTTTCATTAAGGATGTCAAATATCGGCCCCCACTCTCTTCGGGCTTGTAAGGTTTCTGCTGATAGATCGGCTGTGAGTCTGATGGGCTTCCCTTTGTGGGTGACCTGACCTTTCTCTCTGGCTGCCCTTAGCGTTTTCACATTCATTTCAACTCCGATAAATCTGACAATTATATGCCTTGGGGTTGCTCTTCTTGAGGAATATCTTTGCGGTGTTCTCTGCGTTTCCTGGACTTGAATGGTGGCCTGGCTTGGGAGGTTGGGGAAGTTCTTTTGGATAACATCCTGAAGAGTGTTTTCCAATTTGGATTCATTCTCTCCATCACATTCAGGTACAGCAGTCAAATGTAGATTAGGTCTTTTCACATAATCCCGTATTTCTTGGAGGCTTTGTGCATTTCTTTTCACTCTTTTTTCTCTATTCTTGCCTTCTCATTTTATTTCATTGAGTTGATCTTCAGTCTCTGATATTCTTTCTTCTGCTTGGTATGCTCGCGAAGATCTTGTGCTGTGTATTTCAGCTCCATCAAGTTGTTTATATTCTTCTCTAAGCTATTTATTCTAGTTAGCATCTCATTTAACCTTTTTTCTAGGTTCTTAGTTTCTTTGCATTGGGTTAACAGGTGTACTTTTAGCACTGAGAAGTTTATTACCCACCTTCTGAAGCCTGTTTCTGTCAATTCATCAGTTTCATTCTCCATCCATCTTTGATCCCTAGTTGGTGAGGAGTTGTGATCCCTTGGAGGAGGAGAGGTGTTCTGGTTTTTGGTGTTTTCATCCTTTTGGCTTTGATTTCTTCCCATCTTAGTGGCTTTATCTACCTGTGGTGTTTGTAGTTGCTGACTTATGGATGAGGTCTCTGAGTGGACATCCTTTTTGTTGATGATGTTATTTCTTTCTGTTTCTTAGTTTTCCTTCTAACAATCAGGCCTGTCTACTGCAGGACTGCTGGAGGTCCACTCCAGACTCTGCTTGCCTGGGGATCACCCGCAGGGGCTGCAGAACTGTAAGGGTTGCTGCTGTTTTCTTCTTCTGTTATCTTTGTCCCAGAAGGATACCTTTTTCACAGATGCCCTGCCCTGCATGTAGGAGTCTAGTCACAGTCTGCCAGCAGACGCATTGCTGAGCTACCGCAGGCTCTGCCCAGCTCTGCCCAGCTGCTGTGTGAACTGCCTCGGTAGTGGTGGTCACCCTTTCCCCAGCTGAGCTGGACCGTCCTGGGTCTAGCTGTGCTTGCTGCAAAACTCTCAATCCAGAGCGTTTCAGATTGCTTGTTTTGTGGGGGTGGTACCCACTGAGCCAGATCACCTGGCTCCCTGTCTCTGTCCCCTCCCTTTCAGTTGAATGAGCAGCTCTGTCTCCCAGGTCTTCAAGGCACCTGTTGAAATGGCTGCCCAGATTTGTGTGAGTTTCTGTGTGCCAACGCAGCACTGATTGAAACTGCCATGCTGAAAACTCATGGTGCTTTTTGGCCTGGGAATCTCCTGGTCTGTGGGTAGGGAAAATTTGTTTGGAAATGCAGTGGGCTCTCACCCTCTGTGTCATTCTTACTGGGAACTGTACTCTGGAGCTGTTCCTATTCGGCCATCTTGGATCCTGCCCACGTCTGTGTCTTCCTAGGGACCCAGTTATGTTCTTGACTCCAACAGGAAACCTTTTCTAACACCTAGCTTGTCCCACCCAGCTCCCTGCTATGAACTCTCCTGTGCCCTTTTGCTGTGATCTTTATTGACAAATACTAAATCTTTTCTGAGGATAAATCATTAGAAGATATGGGTCAGTTGTATAAATGAGAAAACAGTATGCATGTGTGTATATAAAAACACACAAAAATTTTAATGGCATTTTGACCTAACGCTTAACTCACAAATAATAACATTACACTTCTTTCTCTTTTTGTGTGTGTGAAAATGTAATGCAAGCAGTAGCATAAGTAAAAGTGATTGTGGCCTGGAGTTTAGAGTTAGCGTCAGTATTTCGGGAGAATTCCCAAGGCATTGGCAAAGTCCAGACTGCTTAGAAAGGTGTTTAAGGAACTAATGCAATTGAGATTGGCTTATATTTTAAAACATCTCTTACTACTTCCTGAAACAGAGCATTTATTTCTATTAGATTGCCTCTGATCTCTGGCCCTGACAGAAACATGTAGGAAATCTCCTATGGCAGGCTAAGGCCCTGGCTGTTTCTCTGGTGACTATTTTCTTCACCTGTAAACCTACATACTTTATGGCCAGGTGCAGTGGCACATGACTGTAATCCCAGCACTTTGGGAGGCTGAGGCAGGCAGATTTCCTGAGGTCGGGAGTTCGAGATCAGCCTGGCCAACATGGTGAAACCCCATCTCTACTAAAAATGCAAAATTTAACAGGATGTAGTGGTACACGCCTGTCGTCCCAGCTACTTGGGAGGCTGGGTCAGGAGAATTACTTGAGGCAGGACAATTGCTTGTGCCTGGAAGACGGAGCTTGCAGTGAGCCGAAATGGTGCCACTATATACCAGCCTGACCAAAAGAGTGAAACTCTATCTCCTAAATAAATAAATAATAAATATAAAATAAAACCTGTGTACTTTGTAACTAAGAGTTTGTGCTGTTTTATTCCATGTTGCATTATGTTGTGATGTGACTATTACCATGACTGAAGTCATAAAAATAATGAGGGAACCAAAGAAGGAGATGCTCCTTAGCCTTTAGATCTTGGATGTGTGGACAGTGTCTGCATGTTACATATGTTGTGCTGTCAGTGTTGAATTTCCCATCTATAGTACACAGAAAGAAAGCAAAGTTAACTGGACCTTTTATTGTCAATTCCAATTTCCTTCCTCTTCCTCCTTGATGTGGAGAGATGACATCATGAGAGGGGAACAGGGAGTAGGCTGTGTCTGTCAACTTGTTATTAGCAACTAGGTTCTTTTTCTTCTCTCTGTATATTGGTCACACTGAAGAGAATACGAATGCGAACTCATTTTGTGGTTTTATTTTATTTGAAGAGAAGTTTGCTCTGCATTGAGGCTGGAGTGCAGTGTTGCATTCATGGCTCACTGGAGCCTGATACTCCTAGGATCAAGCAGTCCACCAGCCTCAGCCCCTTGAGTAGCTGGGACGACAGGTATGCACCATCATGGCCAGCTAATTTTCATGAAAGTCTAATTATTAATTTTACCTCAAGTAGAAATTAAAATGTGTTGAAAAACTCTGCTGAAATAAATGTTGATTTTGGGAAGTTATGAATCTTTCATTTACTAACTAATAAATGAAATGTATTCATTAATTTGGATGGTGAAAAGGAAAAGGAAGTCTTTCCTGACCTTTGGTCAAAAATTCCCTCTGTGTCTCTCTAAGAATCCGTTCCCCCATCCCGCCACTGCATTTGCTAGTGCTGATCTCCCTAATCTGGTTAGGGGAGGAGCCGGGGACAGTGTATGATTTATTTCATTTTGACTTTCAATTACGACTCACCCTTCAAGGCCCATTTCAGGTAGTCCCATTACTGCGGCAATTATAAGTGATTAAACAGTTTGACACGTATGTCTCTTTTCTATTATGTTTTACTGTATATGTTATTCATGTGTGGAAGTTGTATGCACCCAAAGAAAGGCGGGTTTCTATGTGAAAGGATATATTTTTATTTATTTCTCCCTTCTCCCAAGAAAATGTAAACAAGCCCCCAGCTTGTCAGAGTAGAAGAAACCATCAGGCTGTGGCTCAGAGGCAACTGCCGGATACTTTAGTTCTGCTTTTTAAATCAAATCACCTTAAAGCAAGTGTCTGAAACTTTGAGAGCTCCTGGTTTCCCTCTGTCAAGTGAATTTACGTCTCATCTCCTTCCTATTCAGAAGGATTAAGTGTGCTGATGTTTAAATGGTATCTGCATATTTAAAGCACACAGTTCATACCCAAGTTAATTCCAACATTCTTGTCTTCCTTCCATAACACATATTTCCTGGTGGGACCTACGCATTGTTTTTTAACATGTAGTTTTGCTCTCATTGCCTGGGCTAAAGTGTAATGGTGAGATCTTGACTTAATGCAGTCTCTGCCTCCTGGGTTCAAGGGATTCTCCTGCCTCAGCCTCCCAAGCACTGGGATTATAGGCATGCACCGCCATGCATGGCTAATTTTGTATTTTTAGTAGAGACCAGTTTTCTCCATGTTTTCCAGGCTGGTCTCAAACTCCAAACCTCAGGTGATCTGCCCACCTTGGCCTTCCAGAGTGCTGGGATTTCAGGTGTGAGCCACTGCACCCAGCCCGTTGTATTTTTTTTTTTTTTTTTTGATCATCTCTATATGTAAGGCCGTTGGGAGATCCTTGGGTTCCTGCATTGCTAACATTTTCAGAGGAAAACTAAATGTCATGGGGGTCCCATCAGGCATCTTCACACTGAATGCGCTTCTCAAAAGCAGAGTGTGTGTCATGCACAGTGACGATGATGCTGTCTGCTATGCACATTGTGGATTCTCCACTTTCTGGGGCCTCAGCTGGGTATTAACTGGACCCTCTGCAGTCTCTTCCCGGGGCACTAGAGGAAACTGATTGAAAATTTAGCCAGCTAGGTTTTTTCAGGGTTCTTAAGCTTTTTCTGTTATTATTCCCTAGTCTTAAAAAAATGTGCGTTTAATAGATTAGAAATTAAAGGCCAGTTCCAGCTTGGTCACTGTCTAAGGGGCCGTGAGAATGTTGTGTTTCTGTGTTAGCTCTGTGGCTATCGTGGGACTATGTTCATTTGTAGTTTCTTCTTTACAAATTTATCTGAAACATTCTCTAAATTCTACCTCCTCAGCTCCACTTCCCCCTAAACCTTATCTTGCAGGTCAAATTACAGGCTCTTCCCCTGTGCTTCCAAATTATTCATGCCAGTAAGCGTTACTGCTTTCACCGTCTGTCGTGACAACTGTATTTTAATGCTTCTGTTTTTCTGAAATAGAACAACAGTAAACCTTTATAATTTCATCATTTATAATTAGCACTGATAATAAAACTGGAAACTTGGAGTCCTATATATGTTTGTTCAAATAAAGGTAATTAGCTTATTTTAGAGTTTAAAAAGTAGATGTAATCAAGTGTGTTAAAGCAGCTATGTGAGTCAGTGCTAAACTTTGCCTGTAAGTTAGGATTGCAGTATGATTAGCTACGCCATCTGTGCATTCCACACATGCATATAGATAGTGTATACATTCACTGTATCTTCTGACTAGATGCACGTGGGAAGCATGTGTAAAGATAAAGTATTTTGATTTGTTAAAGGGGGTTGGTGTTACTAGACAGTTGATAACATTTTTAACTCCTGAAAATTATTCACACATTCTACATATTTATATTAGAAATGACAGTGATTTCAATATACTATACTAATTTCATGGCAGTGCATTTGTTTTTTATGTGCTGAATAATTTGTTTTTTTTTTTTAATTACACTTAAGTTCTGGAGAACATGTGCAGTACATGCAGGTTTGTTACATAGGTGTATACATCTCATGGTGGTTTGGTGCGTCCATCCCCCCGTCATCTACATTAGATGTTTCTCCTAATGTTATTCCTTCTCAATGTCCCTACCCCCTTCTATCCCTCCCCTACCCCCCAACCCCTCAACAGGCCTGGTGTGTGATGTTCCCCTCCCTGTATCCATGTGTTCTCATTGTTCAACACCCACTTAAGAGTGAGAGCATGCAGTGTTGGTTTTCTGTTCTTGTGCCAGTTTGCTGAGAATGATGATTTCTAGCTTTACCTGTGTCCCTGCAAAGGACATAAATGCATCATTTTTTATTACTGCCTAGTATTCCATGGTGTATATATGCCACATTTTCTTTATCCAGTCTGTCATTGATGGGCATTTGGGTTGGTTCCAAGTCTTTGCTGTTGTAAACAGTGCCACAATAAATATACATGTGCATGTGTCTTTATAACTGAATGTTTTATAATTCTTTGGGTATATACCCAGCAATGAGATTGCTGAGTCAAATGGTATTTTTATTTCTAGATCCTTGAGGAATCGCAACACTGTCTTCCACAATGGTTGAATGGTTGAATTAATTTGCTCTCCCACCAACAGTGTAAAAGTGTTCCTATTTCTCCACATCCTTTCCTGATTTTTTAATGATCACCATTCTATCTGGCGTGAGATGGTATCTCAATGTGATTTGGATTTGCGTTTCTCTAATGACCAGTGATGATGAGCATTTTTTCATACGTTTGTTTGCTGCATAAATGTCTTTTGCTTTCTAACTTTTAGGTTTGGGGGTGCATGTGAAGATTTGTTACACAGGTAAATAAGTGTCATGGGGCTTTGTTGTATATATGATTTCATCACCCATGTATTACACCCAGTGCCCAATAGTAATCTTTTCTGCTCCTCTCCCTCCCACTGTCCACCCTCCACTAGGACCCACTGTGTGTTGTTCCCATATATGTGTCCGTGAGTTCTCATCATTTAGATTCCACTCCTTTTGTTTTTATGGTTGTTGCTTTTTGAGACAGAATCTCGCTCTTTTGCCCAGGTCGGAGTGCAGTGGCACAATCTGTGCTCACTGCAGTCTCTGCTTCCTGAGTTCAAGCAGTTCTCCTGTCTCAGCCTCCTGAGTAGTTGGGACTATTAGCACCTGCCACCACACCCAGCTAATTTTTGTATTTTTAGTAGAGACGGGGTTTCACCATATTGGTCAGGCTGCTCTCGAACTCCTGACCTCATGATCTGCCCGCCTTGGCCTCCAAAAGTGCTGGGATTACAGGCTTGAGCCGCCATACTTGGCCTTCGATTCCATTTGTAAGTGTAACATGCAGTATTTGGTTTTCTGTTCCTGTATTCATTTGCTAAGGACAGTGGCCTCCAGCTCCACCCATGTTGCTGTAAAGGACATGATCTCATTTATTTTTATGGCTGCATAGTATTCCGTGGTGTACTTGTACCACGTTTTCTTTATCTAATCTGTGATTAATGGGCATTTAGGTTGATTCTGTGTCTTTGCTATTATAAATAGTGCTGTAATGAGCATTCACGTGCATGTGTGTTTATGGTAGAATGATTTATGTTCCTCCAGGCTTACAGGCAGTCATGGGATTGCTGGATTGAATAGCAGTTCTGCTTCTAGCTCTTGGAAGAACTGCTACAGTTCTTTCCACAATGGCTGAACTAATTTACATTCCTACCAGCAGTGTGGAAGTGTTCCTTTTTCTCCACATCCTTGCCACTTTATGTTCTTTTTGGTCTTTTTAATGATAGCCATTCTGTCTGGTATGAGCTGGTATCTCACTGTGGCTTTGATTTGCATTTCTCTAATGATTAGTGACATTGAGCTTTTTTTCATGTGCTTGTTGGCCACATGTAAGTCTTCCTTTGAGAATAATTCATTTTTTTATTAGATAGTCTTTCTGCTGAAATAAGCAAAGGTAAGATCTAATGTGAATCTCTTCCTTTGGCAAGGCTGTACATGGATGGAACCTGCCTCTCTATGCCTTAGCTACTCTCTCCATGGTATACAACGCTCGCATGTCCTCAGCTGCTCTCTCCGTGGTATGCAACACTCGCATGGCCTTAGCTACTCTCTCCATGGTATGCAACACTCACGTGACCTTAGCTACTCTCTCTGTGGTATACAAGGCTCATGTGGCCTTAGCTACTCTCTACATGGTATACAACACTCATGTGGCCTTAACCACACTCTCTGTGGTATACAACACTCACGTGGCCTTAGCTACTCTCTCCGTGGTATACATCGCTCACATGGCCTTAGCTACTTTCTCCGTGGTATGCAACGCTCACATGGCCTTAGCTACTTTCTCAATGGTATGCAATGCTCACGTGGCCTTAGCCACTCTCTCTGTGGTATACAAGGCTCATGTGGCCTTAGCCACTCTCTCCATGGTATACAGTGCTCACGTGGCCTTAGCTACTCTTTCCATGGTATACAAGGCTCACATGTCTTGCAGATCCTGTGTTTGTCATGTCTTTGTTTTGTCACCACTACATTTTATAGTGATGGTCAAATGTTTGAGTCATTCTTTCCAAACATACCATGTTGATTTAACATCGAGAGCTATGAAAACTTTCAAAAATGTAAATATCGTTATAGCCAGGTGAGTTAGATGGAACCGTGCCATGCTTTGAGTTTCAAATTATGAGTCCTTTATTTTTAGCCAGCGACTGAGAAACAGCTAATGCTCAAATTCTCTGGACCCCAAGGAAGGGGCTGGATTCCTTTTTACACCTTGCTTAAGGTAGGGGAGTGGAACCCTAGCTGGAGCAGGATTTACAGAAGCAGAACAAGCAAGTTAGATAAAGGGGCTGGTAACTGGGAGGCAGGAGGTTCTCATGATTGTTGATTGTTTAAGGAGGGCATACACAAGGGGTTCCCATGATTGCCAGTTACCAAGGTGGGTACTGGATTCCTGTCACAAAATCAAGGGGGAGCATTCTCAATGGCAGGTGGGCTTGCAAAGCAGGCCATGGTTACAAAACTTATATGTTTCTATAGTTCTCAGTACAGGAAGACCCAGCACAGTAGCAAGACCCAGGTATGCACTTAAGAGAGGACTGGCGGGAGGGGTGAGGTGGAGGTCACGATGGAGTCTGTCTGGCTCTCAGCAAGATGGAGTCTGTTTGGCTAACACAGGGTAGGTTAGCACAATATGATACCAATATTGAGATTTTATTGTGTCTGAACAAAGATATTTAATGTGGAAGAAAAAATGATTGAAATTAATGAACAATAGATAAACGATAATGCATGCCATTCTTCCTTTGTAGTTCTGCACACAAATGATCTCTTTCTTGAATGCTAAAATGTTGGAATGACTGGGCATCATAGAGGCTGTTTGTGAGTAATATTGTGTATGAACCCTTTGACCAAAGCACCCATTCCAGTGTAGAGGCCTTTTCCCCTCTACACCCACCTGTCAGAATTTCAGCTCTAACTAGCAATGATGCCAGTTCTAACTTCATACTTTTCTAGGTAATAAGTTAATTGGTAAAAGGAAATTGCCAGTGTTTATTTGTGGTCTGATACAATGTCTGAGTGTAGTAAACATGCAGCAATTACTAGCAGCAGTAATGAATCGGGGGATGAGTGTATCTCTGAGAGGTGATGATCCCCTATCTCCCCATTCATCATGCTTCATCTTTCCGGTACCCTCTGCCTTCTGAGGCTCCTCACATCTTTTAGCACATTTTCTAAACTCTTTAGTCTGGTGTGAAAACAAAATACTTTGTAAAAATAGGGGTAAATATATCATGCTTCTAATGAGCTTCTTGAATCATGTTTCATAGTTAAAGCACATGTAAGACCCTCCGAAGTGACACTGAGTGTGTGCAGGGAAAATACTTACACAGTTATATTTAAAGTGAAGTAAGAGTGGAGGGATGTATATGGGGGTGAGGTTTCTATGCATCATTGAACTAGAAAAACATTAATATCAATATTCTGTGATAGGTTATTTAGTATGTATTGTGTATGTTAAAATCCTTAGAGTAACATCTAAAAAAATGTGAGTGGGTGTTAATGAGAACACATGGACACAGGGAGGGGAACATTGCATACTAGGGCCTGTTAGATGGGCGTGGCTAGGGGAGGGATAGCAGAGGTTGGGAGGGTTGGGGAAGTGTAACATTAGGAGAAATACCTAACGTAGATGACAGTGGGATGCATGCAGCAAACCACCATGACGTGTGTATACCTATGTAACAGGCCTGCACAATCTGCACATGTACCCCAGAACTTGAAGTATAATCAAAAAATAAAATCTAAGAAAACATGTGCACGGTGATAGGCCCAAATACAGTCTAATTTCAGTAGCAGCAGGCCCCTTCCCAAGAGAGTTGTGCTAAACTGGGAGTGCTATTAGGGATTTCATACTAACTGAGAGTTTGGCTGGTTGATATGAGCCTATGATCTCTACCTTCTCTGTGTTATCATATAATTTATATTTTAATTTAAAAATTTGATGAGAGAAAATGTATTTAATGCTCATTTTTCTCATTTATAAACATGAATTTAAATGATACACACTACATTAAAATTATTAAAATTTTGAGTTTACTTCTTTTCAAATTTCCCAACCATTTGAGTGTCTTCCCTAAAGGACTACAAAACAAAAGTAAGATTAGCTTGTTTTCTAAAGTAATTATTATCTCACTTGATAAAACAACATGCTAAATAGACAATGCAATTATATATTGTATCTGAAGAAGCTGAATAATTAGTTTGTGTGAATTAATTAAAGTTACGGGTCTTGCACTTAACCAGAATATCAAATTGACCCTAAGAATTGAACTTAACCTTCAGAACCTCCACAGATCTTCAGAAAGCTGTTGAATTGATCTGTGTGTGCAAAGTACTCCCCAATATTCATTAAACTAGATAGAAAAGAACAAATTATTTCAAAAATAACATAATATTAAAAAAATGAGAAAGTAATACGGGTATGAAGAATGGCATCAATAATCATTTGCTGTTATGTACTTACTCATCTAGCTTTAGGAATCAGTTAAACATTATGTCAGAGGGTTACAGGGTATACGTGACATTCTTTAAAATAGAAATAAGTAGACCTTTGATATTCTGAGTATTTTAAACTGTCTTTATAGCTATAATAGAATCATAACATGCCCTTGATATGCAGTATGATTGCTTTATAAATGAAGAAAACAACAGCTTAACAACTCATTTGTGAGCTACAGTTTTGTAAATAATCTGTAGTCATCACATTCAAACAGCCAGTCTTATGCATCTCAGATAAATTACTCTAAATCATACAAACGCAATTAAACTCCAAAAGCATCCAGATATTTGCGTAAAGCCTGTTATAAACTGTTTTGGGAATAAGAATTCTTAGCTTTCCAAAGCCTGCTTAGCAAATTGTCTCCATTACTCTAAGGGGCATTTCCTATAAGAGTATAGTAAGATATTCCAAAGAGAAAGCCCATCTCTGCTGAACACAGGAGGATCTTTGAAGTACTGAGATGGCCTTTTTCCATTTTTCACATTGGCCTTTGCTGGAGATCAAACATTTTCTTAAACCTTTCTACCATCATCAGAGTTTCCTCATAACACACACATACATGCATGAACACACCGTGGACTGTACACAGAACACACTACACACACCACACGTGCACCACAAACCATACACACCAGGTATAGCACCCCACCCAGACACTTCAAACTTCACACACACCACAAGCTATACACAACACACACACACACAAAGGTATACATGGCCTCATACCACACACATCCCATACAGTGTGAAATTACTTCACCTCCTAACTCACAGAGATATTAAAGAGCGTTAGAAGAAACACTCTTGTTTCTATAAATAAAACACATCTTCCTGCTTTGCCACACTCTCCACTTTTGCCACTGTTCAGAGCGTAAAGACCAAAGCGCGTAGCTGGGGCTGAAAGGGAGATCCATCTCTGGGGTTGCTTTGTGTGGTGCTCACCTTCACTATTTACACCCCAGCCACACTGAGCCTCTGTAATATTTTCAAGCGTGTCTCTATTCTGCCCAAGACCCTTGCATCTGGGGCCCCTCTTGCTAAAAGCTTGGCTCTCTGCTGCCTCCTCTACACTGAACATTTCATCCTTAATAAAGCTTTCTCTTGAATTTCACCACAGTTAAATCACCATATTATAATCTCTGAGACTGTGGTATAGACAGACAAACTGACTAGATGTTATTCCACCGTGGATAAACTCTCTGGCTGCCCACATAGGTATTCACTCCCACTCATGGTCAAGAACATTGTCTTGTTAGTTTGCAAAGTTGACCACGAAGTCTGTATTTTAACCTATTTCCCTTAGTCCTTGAGATGCACACTTCAATAAGCTTGCTTGTTTCACAAGTTGGTTGGGTACAGAGGCTGGACCCTGTAAACACAGACCAGAACAGACAGTGTTTTAAAACATGCTGTTACTTGAACAGACCAGGCATGGTTGACATAATAGGGTAGCGAAGTTGTGTTTCCTCCTAATACTCTTTATTGTTACTTATTTTATTTATTTTTAATTATACTTTAAGTTACGGGGTACATGTGCAGAGCATGCAGGTTTGTTACATAGGTATACATGTGCTATGGTGCTTTGCTGCACCCATCCCCCCCCGTCATCTACATTAGATACTTCACCTAATGTTAGCCCTCCCCAATCCCCCCACACCCCCTGCTATCCCTCCTCTAGCCCCCCTAACAGGCACTGGTATATAATGTTCCTCTCCCTGTGTCCATGTGTTCTCATTGTTCAACACTCACTTATGAGTGAGGATATCACATTGTTTGGTTTTCTTTTCTTGTGTGAGTTTGTTGGGGATGATGGTTTCCAACTTCATCCATGTCCCTGCAAAGGACATGAACTCATCCTTTTTTGTGGCTGCATAGTATTCCATGCTGTTTATGCACCACATTTTCTTGGTCCAGTCTATCTTTGATGAGCATTTGGGTTGGTTCCAAGTCTTTGCTATTGTGAACAGTGCCACAATAAACATACATGTGCATGTTTCTTTATAAATGAATGTTTTATAATACTTTGGGTATATACCCAGTAATGGGACTGCTGGGTCAAATGGTATTGCTAGTTCTAGATGCTTGAGGAGTCTCAACAGGGCATGTGACATGAGCTATCGGAATTTCATGATAGCATCTCAGTTTGGTGTGACATGAGAATCGCGGTAGAGAAAGGAGAGCAGGAGGTCAAGCTGCGCTCCTCACCTCTCGCACCGCTGGGACTCATTTTCAGCCTCATGGTGGATGTGTGTGATCCTGTCCTAGAGGATTCATATATGTGAGAGCTATGGACAGTCCTCTGTGTGTGATCAGCATATGTTAGACTCAGAAATAAGCTGTTTTGTGAAAATAATGAGCCACGGAAGGGGGTTGATGTGGGAGTAAATGCGGCCTGTGCTGAAGATGACAACTGGAAATGGGAACTCATCACACAGACAAGGAGGCAACCAGCCTTGTGGAAATAAACAATTCACATTGACAACAGCAAGAGCAGGGTTGTGACGAGGATACTGCACACCCCACAGGGGACACGGTGCAGGTGAGAAAGAGCAAGGACTTAACCAGGGTGATGACAGGTGGGAAGAGACAGGAGATCTGAGAGATGCTTGTGGGTAGAATCGACAGGTGCTGAATCCCAGACTGAGGAGTTGAAAGTGTATCTTGAGAGTAACGAAAGCATTACTGCAGATTTTGCAACAAGAGAGTGAAGAGCTTTTAGATTTTCTTTTAATCTCAAGATGATAGGGATTGATTGGTGATCATGGAGAATGGAAGAAAGAAGGGCTGATCTATGTGCTCGTACCACAACAGCACCCTGCCGTGGTCAGGGACTCAGGTAGACTTGCTGCTCACTATAGGAAGGAGTTCTGAAGAGGGAAGAGAGGAAGAAGAGAGCATGTTAAGTGCACTATCACCTACATGTGATCCACACTGGATATGTCTAGATGTCGAAATGAGATTGAAGAGGCCAAGATGGAAAGCGTCAGCATCCTTAGTACACTGTGGGCAGGGAGCTGGTTTTTGGCATGAAGATGAAAATTTTATCTTCAAGATGAGCATTGGATACCAGCGTTTCCAGAAATGAGATCTCACACCCCACTGAAGCATTCACAATGTGGAGCTGACAAAATATTTTTTATCACCTAAACTTTCACAATGATATTGTACATATTTTTGTTCTATCATTCTTTAAATCCAGCATCATCAGAGTGAGGTTTAGGGACTAATCACATGAAGGAGCTAAGGCAGCATGAATGGTGATGATGAAAGGATGGAGCTGGGCTCTTGGCTTTCAGATCTGTTATCCAGTGGCTATTTAGGGAGGGCCACAGTACAATATGTGCCACTATGCATTGCTAGTGTTGTGATATGTTGAAAGAGCTCTTCTGAAGTGCACACAAGCATTTTATTTCAGACATCTTTAGGATGCTTTCAAATTGAAACCACTACTCTTTCTTCTGAATAATTTACATGGGCTATATAATACCACCTACTTAAAAAGCAAAAGAAGATTCATTATAAAAACTCTCACAGTCATAGATATTTGTAAGCCATGTAAATGTCCAGCAATGTGCATACTTAAGATAATTATGGCAAATGCACCAAATATAATATGACAAAACCATTAAGGTAATGTCTGGGCACACTGTGTATCAATATGAAAGTTGCTCTGCAATACTATTTATTCAGTAAAGGTTATAGAATGGTAAACATTGTTTGAACATACATGCATATGCTCGTGTAAGAAAAGACAGGAAGAGGATCCATACATGATCGGCAAGTTACAGTATTAGAAGCTGTTTTTCTGGTTTTGAAATCCCATATTATTTTGGTGGAAGCAAAATTTAAAATACAGATCAATATTCTGATCACTGGCTGCAGCTGGTGTGGCATCTGTACGTGCAAGAGATCATTCCGTCTTTGCAGGAGGACACATTTTGAGCAAGCACTCACTGTCTGTGGGTTGAGGATGTTGTATCTTTCTGGGTCCTTCAACTAAAATGGTCTTAAGTGGCTTCTGTATTGAAAGGTTAATTTTTCCCTCGTTCCGTCTCATTATTTCCTTTTGTTCTGGAGAGAACAGCAATACTAGGAAGTGTTCTGCCCCACAGGGCTGCCCTCAGGGAAACCAGTGCCTGTAAAAGCACATTAATTTTCCAGTGATTACAGCTGCCCAGTGGCTTACCTGACTCGAAGTCGATTACACCTTTCACTTAAGCTGATGGAACCCTCTGCTAATCTCTTGCTCTGATCCCTGCAAGCCCCTTAGATTCAAGTTGGGGTCTCGCTTCTCTTGCTGCCTGGCTTTGTGCCTGCCTGACTCTAACCTGGTGGGAGGCTGGTGCGGCTCCCAGGCATTGGAAACGGCTGATTTAGCTAAGCCCCAAAGTTTGCTGGCACTTCATCCTTCCATGCTGGAGGAGTGTGTTTAAAAATTACTTGATATAATTGGGTTAAAAGCTATTTTTCAAAATAGATACCAAGGCATCATATCATATCTGGAACATTATTTTTGAAATTTTATCCAGGAGGCATGGAACCTATTGTGCTATTCTGTGCCCTAAAACAAATATGTACCTATATTGAAAAGGGACCCTAATACGAGGGACTGTCTATTTGTAGTGGATCCTGTAAGAACAGGCATTGGCATTATCATCCAGAAATCGGTTTGACAAATACCACAGCCTGATAAAAAGAATAATTATCCATCATCTCATCATTAAATCTTAATATAATGTATATTTTGATAGATTAAGAGTATATGTTGTGAAATCATTACAGTAGGGTGAAATAGAGTCTCAGGACAAAAGTTCTATGGTTTTCTGAATGATAATCTGATAAAGTATGGCGTAGGATGAAGTTACTAATTAATTGTAATGCATATTCATTTTTGGGTGTTTTCTTTTACCAAGAGATTTAATGTGCTCTCCTTGGAGAGAGATTTGCCATCTTCAAACTGGAGCTGTTTCCTTGCTGACAGGTGCATTATTTGGGTATGAGTAGCAATGAGAGGAATCTGATCTGTATATAATGAGGAAATGTTAAAGAAAAGGAGTTGACATTTTACACTAAATTTAGACACATCCCAATTGATTATCACAATGAGCTAGCGGGTGGCCCAGTCCTGACACTGAAAGAATAAAGCTTAAGTCTGAGTTAGAATGGTACTGTGTACTAGATGGGTGACTTCCAGCAAGTCACTTAACTTTTGGATCTTACATTCACCTTCTGTCGCACTTAGATGGTAATAATTTCTCTATTTACAACATGAGCTCATTGTGATAATCAAATGGAATATGTCTAAGATGTCAGTTTGACATATAAAATCAATATCTTATATATATATTCTATATTGGACATGTTGACCATTAATAAAATATAAAATCCTTGACTTGCCCTGCAAAGCCCTTCACATTTAGAATAAAACAGCTTTAAATCTGATTGTCATCAAAACCACCTTATTCTCCTAAATTTGAATTGGTTTATTTTTATCCAATTGGTTTATTAGAAAATTCAAATAGCAGACGAAATAACAGTGACTTACTTTTCTAAGACAACAGAATGGCAGTCCAAGGGTGTCGATGATGTTTTGTGAGCCCCTGGTTCTCTTACCACTGCCACCTTTGTTCTTTCGTGGACAATTCCTAGACATCATGTTCAGGGTCTAGGCAGGAGGAGGCAAAAGGAGAGGGAAAAATACCAGCTGGGGCTCACTCTTTCATTGGAAAAGTGAAACTCTTACCAGTGCCCTCCAGTAGAACTCTCTTCATATGACAATGTCCAGAAAGTACCCCACACTCATCTTGGCTGCTGACAAGGATTTTTTTTTACTTATTTTCCTTTTACAGAATCTTTGAATCTAGAGGTGATAGAGATGGTAAGGAGGTTGAAAACCAACGTGGGGTCATCACAGAGAATTCAAAAAAAACAGCTTCTTGACCAGTATGTGAAATAGACAATGAATACAAGTTAATAAATTTTTTGAAGATTTTTGGTGATGGCAAGATGCTAATTATTGCCTACTTTAAAAAGTTTGTTCAGAACCAGGCTATGACTAAGTAAAAATTATTATTTTTGCTTTTTTTCATAATGATCAGCGTAGAAAATAATTATCTGAAATAGATGGTGTCTCTGTTAATAGAAGTTATTCTCATTTGCAAGTCCACATTATTCATGCCCTATGCTATGTTTCAGAGAAGTTTTTAGTCCATAGAGAAAATCACAGTGTCCTCATTTTAATTCCCTTTAAATTACTCAAATTGTCCATGTAAAATAATTTTCTATACTTACTTATATGTATATTTCCTAAACAGAAAATTGTCATTCCGGATTTTCTTGGATTTTGTGTCTATTTAACATACAGATAGCTGAGCTTCTGGTCACAATTTAATCCATGAAGGGGGTACCATTTTCAGAAAAAAAAAAAATATAGTATATATATATATATACTATATATAAAAATATATATATATATAAAATATATATATATATATATAAAATATATATATATATAAAATATATATATATATATAATATATATATATATATATATATATATATGGCCAATAATTGAACTGCTGGTCTTGCCTGCCAGTCCTGGAGAACACAGGGTTACTATGACCCTGTGGCTTCCCTGTCTGGCTTGTAGAGGGGCTCTTGGGTTAATTCTACTTGGACTTAGTTGAGATTGCATTCAGTAGTCATTAAAAAACTAAATGATTTAATGAGAAGAAAGGAGTGTTAAAAACATGGTGCATACAAACCACTGCAGTAGAGATGAATGCTTTTAAACCTTAATCAGCTATTAGATTTGAGCTTACTGTGGGACAAAAACACAAAAATATAGGAGAGAATCCACTTATGGGTGCAATATGGTATAGGGGTGAGAGGCAGAGAGCTGATTTTAAAGATAGAATTTCTTAATCTTACTTCCCACATGCACACACAATACTGTGATCAAGTAGTTTAATTCACAGACTGCTGTTTCAGCTGCACAATATGTATGACAAAACCACCTTCATTGTGGGGTGAATGTGACCATATATATAAAGCTTTTCAACTTGTACCTGAATAGCAGAGCTCCTTAATAGATTACCACAATGAATCACTATTGTTATTATTTTTATAGTTATTAGCTAATGAGCCAGGGAAAACCGTTCCAAGGATATCTCTTCCCTGTTTCTCCAGAATATCATCTGTAACACTAGTTTTATTTTTTTTTTCTTTTCTTTTGGGCCTTTGTTGCATCTAGTTAGAGCTTTATCTGTTATTAGGTACCACTCAAGTTTCACCTGGCAGTTGACCTTAAGTAGGTAAACAGCTTTTTTGTTAGCAAGGTTGCTTGCCTGTACATAAAGAACATGATGCATTATACAAGGGGTCTTCATAAAGTTTGTGGAAATTTCTAATGCAAAAATTATATGTGGAACTCAAAAAGTATTTGCACCAAAATCAACTCATATTGTTATCACATACCTGAACAGGATTGAGTTTGAGGCAGTAAGAAGGATGAGACATCAGTTTGAAAAGAACACTATCAAAGCAACATTAATTCTGATAAAATGGAAGCAAGAAGAAACATCAAATTTAGGTGAAGCTTGAACAGAAGAATGGTGAAATCACTGTCGCTTTATGAAAAATTTATGGGGACCAGGTGCTCCCCTGACAAAATCAACAGTGTACAAGCAGATAACTAGCTTTAAGCAGGGAGGAAATGATGGCGAAGATGAAACCCACAGTAACAGACCATCATATCAATTTGCAAGAAAAATAATAATCTTGTCATTGCCCTAATTGAAGAGTCCTAAATGTTAACAGCAGGAAACAGCCAACCCCATGGACATCTTGGTTGGTTTAGGTTTTACAATCTTGACTAAAAATAAGAATTGAGCATACCCATCTATGCCCGAGTATATGAAGATACGTTAGATAAAGAAAACTCTGTTTATAAACCACTTCATATATTATCATTACTGAACATTATACCCCTTCTGTGAGATAGGCAAGAAGGAAATGTTTTGTTTTCTTGTTGTTTTTATCAAAGATAAATATGCAATCAAAAACACTCAGCTGATATTACATAATCAGCAAGTGAGCAAATCAAATTCTAAACCCTGATCTGACATATGTCAGAAGTTCTTCCTCTCACTCTGTGTGGCCTCTTGTACAAATTTGTACATTTATGCTTTCTATGAAGGAGAGAAATTCTAATAGCTATTATCAACAAATAGTATTTATAACTGGAAAGATAGTGTCTGATATATGATATGGTATAAAGGTATTGGCCAATATGGGGCATATTTCTAAATGAGAGTTTAAGTTCTGTGAGAAGCTGGAAACTGACTTTTCATTGCAATATACTCAGGACTTATAAGGTGTCTACCACATGGTGGCCACCGAGTTATCTCTTGAGTGAAAGAACCAATTACCTGTGGCTTTTTACCTCTCTTATGTTGAGGAATCCTGCAAGTTACCTCTCTTATGTTGAGGCTACTGGTTATCTACAATCATTTCTGACACCTAAAATATGTCAAGTAAAAACCCTTCCTGGAGGTAATTATCTAAAAAGTACATTCTCTGGGGGCTTTGGGAGTGAAGGAAAACTTTCTCTTGTCTGAAGGTTTTATATTTAAATATTTGCAATGGCTTCTTTAATTATGATTACTTACATTAGCTAGCAAAACAATATTCTCCTATACATTTCTTACATTTTTTTTAAAAAAGAAAAGCACAATCTCTTCTTGGCAAGGTCTTTTAATGTTTCTGTGTTCTAGCCCCTTCTTGCCTCCTTATAGGGTAATAGGCAAGAAGAGGATTAACAGCACAAGATTTATTTCCTACAGTTCTTTTATTCTGATCTTCAAATGGTAAATTTAAAGTGACTAGACCTGCTAAGCAACATTTTTAGTCATTATTATATATATTATATATTTATATGTATAAATACATATATGATGTAAAATTTGCTCATTTAAGTCCAATTAAAGAATTATACTAGTATTTAAAAAAATAAATTTTTTACAAATACATTCTTCAAAATATATTTCATTATTCAAAAGCACAAATATCATTTTAACATTAATTTCTTAACATCTACTAGGAAGAAAATACTTGGTTTAGTATCAAGTAGCCTGCAGAAGTAGATGAAAATGAAATAACTACTTAGAACTGTATTAAAACTATATTTTGATGTTCTGACATTTGCATATGGCTAATATTAAATATGTATATAAATATTTTTTAAATTTATATAAATTTATTGGATACAAGTGCAATTTTGTTACATGTATACATTGTATATAGATCAAGTCAGGGCTTTTCGGGTGTCAATTACTCAAATAATGCACACTGTACTCATTAAGTAATTTCCTGTATAGGGAATTATTTGAAACTTTGTATAATGACTTGTGTCTAGTATGGTATTCTACGATTCAAAGCAATTTATATGTAATTAACACAGTTTAAAGCAAACTGATGTTATGGGACATTTTTGAATGGGAGGACAACTGAGAATAACAGTCAAGGCATCAAAAGTTAATCAACATTATAACTTCTTACCTCTTACGGTATGTGTGTTTCATTTTAATGGCAGACACAGGAAGCAAAGATTTGCATTATTTTGGAAACTTCATTTAGTTAAGACAGATTCCCCAAAATTACATTTCTCTAAACTTTCTTCTATGCCAGTTTTTTAATGTGTCACCAGAGTACTGGGATGTTCTTCAGGTCCTTGACCCTGCGTTTTCACCAGAGAGAGGCTAGCATTTATTGGTGATAATGCTTTAGTTCAACATAAAATCGGTTTATTGAAGAGAAAACAGCATGTGCTACAATTGAGCAACTCTTTAACTGCCATATTCACTCTTCAGGTAATCAATCACTGTAGCCTCTTGTTTTCCTTTGCTAATAAAAATCTTTCTGATTACCTACTTTTAAAATATTTGATAAACTTCTTTTTAAAGTGCATGACTATCAACAATGTTTAATAATGGCATAATCAGACATCAACTTTAATTATATAATGAAGTCAAAATCTTTTCAAAATGTAATACCTCTCAAAGGGTGTTGGTTCTTAATCAATAGTGATACAATTGAATGATCTTCCAACAGAGGGGATAAGATGAGTTAGGGTTAATGCTAAAATAGCAGCAGAAAGTAGTCAAATTCCAAACTCTGGTGTGAACTTTTGAAAGGACAGGTTCAATTTCAGGCTATCTTAACCTCACAAGAATTGTAATTATCTAAAATTAAAATAACAACTTTTAGCATTATAAATTGATTGTATGTGACAGGCTTAACAGCTATACAAGCAAAAATGACCTGAATATAATTTTCATTAACTGAATAAAGTGTTAGTGTGTGAACATCTAGCAATTGAATTCTGTTTTTCATTAATGCCATTTAGGATTCACTTCTTAGTCAATAAAAATGAACTTTCTCATGTTTTTATTTTTTGTTTTTTAGATTCAGATTAAACAGGTTTTATAGTCAAGACTATCTCAATATTTTATGTAAGATACAAGACTTTTTCTTCATGTAGCCTTGGTAAATTTCAAGCTATACATTTGATTATTTCTAAATGTTTGGTCCCCAGTTGCTCCAGGGATTAAAAAATACATATATTTCTAGATTTTAAAAGTATATTCGTGACTATTTTATGTATTTTATATTTTTATGCTGATAAAGATGGAAACCTACAGTACCTACAATGCTCTAAACAGTCTCCCCAAGCTCCTCAACCTATCCAACCCATCCAACCATTTTTATTGACATAAAAATGTAACATTACTCTTTCCCAGCATTTCCTATGCCTGTCTTTGCACTCCTTTGCACTTTTGTTGTCTGAGTTACAGATTTTTATATTTTCAAATCTGTATACTATTGTCCATCATCAGTTATGCACACGAATATAATCTCCATGAGATCAGCTTTTTAAAAAAATTTTTGGCGTCTAAGAGAAGGCTGGTAGATTACAGGTCCCCCACAGATATCTTTTCATAAATACAATAATCATATTTTCTACTCATTTTCACCAGCATAATGCTATTATTTAGAAATTATTATACAGTGGAAATATACCCGGTAAAGTATAAGCCCTTGAGAAAAAAAAAATTTATTTGCATGTGTTCAGGGACCGAAACCAGGGGCCCTCCACATATTAGTTAACAGTTGAATATTTGCTAAATAAATAAATACTATAAAATATAAATTAAATTTACCTGCTGTTTGTGTGTAGAAATACATTCATCCTCCTAATTATGAATAGTGAATTACGCTTAGCATCAGAAACAGATAAGTCCTCTCTTGAAGAAAAAAATTTAATTATTTAAAATATTTAAATATTTTACCTCTGGCCATGAGTCCAAATGCTATGCTGTTTCATACTCTTGTGATAACCCTTTATTTTATATCATTATTATGTTTAGAAATAATGGATGTGGTACTCAAATATACATAAGCTTATAGAGTATAATGCCTGAACTATAGAATTTATAACCATTGGAACTACATAATTCTTCCTGCCTTGGGCACTTCCAGGCTCTGGTGCCATGAATTTCTCCAGCTTTAATCACTGATCAAGGTTCCACGCTGGACCCAGCTGGAGATGACTTGAGGACTAAGGACCCAGGGAGGCCAAAAAGGAGAACAGGAGGGAGACCCTGAGCATGGTTTGA